>CM021104.1:94232832-94455759 GCA_007115665.2 Sequoiadendron giganteum
AGGGGAATGAAGGGATAAGTGAGAGAGAGAGGTGATAGAGATATGTGATAGAGAGTAGAGAAAGGAGGGAGGGAGGGGGAGAGAAAGAGGTATAGAGGGATAGGTTAGATAGAGAGAATTAGAGAGGGAATGTGGGTGGGAGGAAGGAAGATAGATAGAGATAGATATAGATAGAGAGAGGAGGAGATAAAGAAAATTAAAAATGGAAGAAGGGATGGAGGGGGAGAGAGAGGTGAAATAGAGAAGTAGAGAGAGATAGAGAGAGAATGGAGAGATTGAGAGAAGTAGAGAGAGATAGAGAGAAGTATAGGGGGAAGGAGAGAGTGAGATTAAAAGAGGAGGAGGGAGGGGGAGAGAGAGAGGAGAGAGTGAGATGAATAGGGGAGAGGGGGGAGAGAGATATGAGGGAGAGATAGAGAGAGGGAGAGAGGTGATATAGAGAGAGTAGAGAGGGAAGGGGAGAGAGAGGGAGGGAGGGAGGGAGAGGGAGAGAGAGGGAGAGAGAGAGAGGTGATAAAGATATGTGATAGAGAGATAAGTAGAGAGGGAAGGAAGGTTGAGATATTTAGAGAGGTAAGAAGGGATGAAGGGAGAGAGAAAGAGGTATAGAGGGATATATTAGATATAGGTAGAGAGTGAAGGTGGGAGGGAGGGAGGAAGAGAGAGAGACAAAGAGAGATAGGTAGAGTGAGGGAGAAGAGTGATAGAGAGTAGAGAGGGAGAGAGGTAAGGAGGGAGAGATAGGTGAGATATATAGTGATGGAGGGAGAGATAGGTAAAGAGAGGGATAGAGGGCCCAATAATACCTCTCTCTACCTATCTCTCTCTACCTCCCTCTCTCTACCTACCTCTCTCTATCGCTCTGTCTCTCACCTATATCTCTCCATCACCATCTCTCCTTTTATCCCTATCTCTCCCTCCATCTCTCCTACCCTATGTCTATATATACTTATCCTATCTCTACCTACTTCTCTCTCTCCTATTTATCTCAACTATCCCTCTTTACCTCTCCCTTCCTGCCCTCTCTCCCACCCTATATCTCTCTCTTCTACCAACCTTCATTCTCTACTTCTCTCCATCTAAAATATCCCTATATACCTCTTTTCTCTCTCCCTCCCCCACTCCTCTCTCTCAATCTATATATCTTCCACCTTACCTCTCTACTTCTCTCTATCACTTCTCTCTCTCCCCTTCTATCTCTACTCTCTTTCTCTCTATCTCACCTCTCTCCATACCTATCCCTCCCTCCCTCCTCTCTCTATATCACCTCTCTCTCTCCACCTTCCCTCTCTACTCTCTTTCCCTCTATCTCACCTCTTTGTTACTACCTATCCCTCCACCCCTCCTCTCTCTATCTCACCTCTCTCCATCTCTCCCTCGCTCTCTCTCCCCTTCCCTCTCTACTCTCTTTCTCTCTATCTCACATATCTCTCCCTATCTATCCATCCTTCCCTCCTCTCTATCTCACCTATCTCTCCTCTCCCTCTCTCTACTCTCTATCTCAAACCTCTAGCTATCTCTCTCTCTAAAATCATCTCAACTATCCCTCTTTACCTCTCTCGCCCTCCCCTCTCTTCCTTCTCTCTCTCTCTCTCTCTGTCTCTCTCTCTCTATCTCACCTCTATCTCACCTCCCCCCCTCCCTACCACTCCATCCCTCTCTTCTTCCCTCTATACTTCTCTCTATCTCCCCTCTCCATCTCTCTACCTACCTCTCAACTTATATCTTCTCTCTCCCTCTCTCTACCTACCTTTGTATCTCACCTATACCTCTTTACCTCTCCCTCCCCCACCTTTCTCTCTATCCCACCCTCCCTCCTTGATGCAACCAAGGGAGATCCTGCAACACAATCAACACAATATCAACCCACAACAACACTTGTCAGATCATCAAACCCTCAAACTCACACTATCTCATCAAATCCACTCTATTCCTTGTAGCATCACAAATTGACTCAATCGGGTATTTCACTTCAATGAGATCCTCTCAGAGTAGGATCACCAAATTTTTAGGAACCCATTAAGGTGCTCAAAAATAGATCAACATACCATAATAGGATTTTTTGTATCAACATTAACAAAATCAGGTTTCTATGCCCTATAGCCCTCAAATTAAGCCTATTTTCCAAAGGGACTCTACTTTAAACTTTCCTTTTCACTCCAAAGTCAATTGGGAAGCAATTGAAATGTATTCAAACCAAATATTTTGTAATTTTTCCTCAGATATTCACCCTCCAAGGTGCCTAAACTCAAAACCCTCATTTTTAGGCTATTTTCTAGGGCTTTATTGAAAATCCTACTTCCACCCATTCTCAAAACTCAACCACATTTTCAAACACCCTCAATATAATTCTCAATAACTCAAAAGTTCATCACTTGACCATTTCAATCATTCTTTCATCACTTTCATGACTCAAACCATCAATTTCTTACAAAATACAAAGAAAACCACTTAGGGCTTCATGCCCAAACCCACTAAAGGACTTATCCTACTCTCTTGACATTATCCACACCTTCCCCACACTTTATTTGTCCATTCCACCAAGATACAACAGTGCAAAGTGGGTGGAATGGCCTAATTTGACATTTTAAGCCCTCAAACCCTTATGACAAGGCACTCAGACCTGCAACAAGAAAACTTATTGTGAAACTTTTCAAATTCAAATTGGAGCATTCAAAATTTTTGCATAAGAAGGATAATTCATGCCCTAAAAATTTCACACAAGTTTCAGATCAAAATATTCCTGTATGAGGTTGTACAGTGACTGCAAACATGAGAAAACATAGAATTTCTAGAAAAATAGGGTATACAAGCAAGTTTTTTTTCATTCAACTCTTCTAGAGTCATCTACATCAGTGAGTTACATCTAGATACACTCTTTTCCCTCCAAACTACCCCTTCAAACTGACTAACTACCATTCACATCCCAAGTGACCATTGGACTTCTATGAAATTTCAAAATCTGCAACTTTACAATATTTCAAATATGATAACTTTTCATCTATTGCACTTTTGCAACTCAAACCACCTAATCACCTAATATCCATATAAAATGACTCATTACAATAGAAAATGGTCTTATTGAATTTAGTTAATTCCTATTTCCAGTTATCCTAAAGCCTACACAATAACTTCTTGAATTGAAATTTTTTATTCAATGGTTCTCCTACACCATACACCCCAAATTTGAAGTTTTCGAAATCTCTTAGAAAAGATGATATAACTTTTCTTCTTTTGTAATATTTAGATCTTTTACTTTCATGTTTTTCTTCAACAAGTTCACCTTGATTTAGCTTGCCACTAACCTTGACATATTTTCCATCATAATCACTTGTACCTTGTGCCAACCGTTCACTCTGTACTGTGGGTTGTTAGCTTTTCCATCATCAAATATTGTTGTCACATATTATTTTTCATCTACACACAAGCTTTCATCAACTTCCATCACTTTCCTTTTTTCTTCTTGCATAGATCCCTATCCAATGCTCCTTTTATCTGCATCTTTCTCACTTTCAACTGTACTATCACTCCTCACAATCTTTGTCAGACCTGCAACTATCCTTTCTACTATCCCTTCACCTTTACCAGCCTTTGTACCAGCATCACTTGACTACCTCTTCACTGTACTCACCACCACAAGGCACTTAATTGTCCCAAATAGGATCTCTCCACTCATTCCTTCCCTTTCCATAGGTTTTCCACTCTTACTCTTCTCTATCTCAGACCGAGACACATTTTTATCCACCTTCTTCTTCCCAACTGTCTAGAAATCATCTTCACTCTTCCTATCTACTTTCCTATATTTTTCAAGCCTTGCATTGACTGCCAAATTCATACACTTACCTTCATCAATACTTACAAACTCTTTTCTCCCAATCATGATGATCTCACCTTGCTCTTTTGTCTCCTCAACCAATGGAGTTAGTATGAAAAATATTCAATCCTTTTCAATTATGTATGTATTTTGTCTTTCGTTGTGCATTGCTGACCTATCAAACTACCAAGGCCTTCCTAGCAACATATGGCAACAACTCATAGGAAAAATTTCACAAACAACCTTATCCCTATACTAACCAATTTGGAATTCAACAGTAGCTTGTTCACTCACCACAATAGATTGATTTTGACTAACCCAAGACACTTTGTGGCCTTTCTCTAGGTACTCTTTGCAAATTCAATTTGTCTATCATATCACTAGATACCATGTTATCAGTGCATCCATAATCAACTATCACCTTGCATACCTTATTTTTACATCTACAGGTTTTCCTAAACAATGCTCTTCTTTGATGCAACTCTCTCTCCTTTGTTACCTTCATGACTTGTATCATCATCATCAAAATTTCACCTACTTCAGGAGTAGCACGAAGTGTAATGGAATTTTAACTTTCAGCTTCATCTTCTTGAACTATTTGTGCCCTCCTTTCATTCTTCCTTTCTCCTCCACTAGATGTTGAACCAAGTTTTTTAGGGCATTTCCATGAAGGATGACCAAATTATTGGTGTTTGAAACACCTACCTATAAAATTGTTAGGATTACTTCCACCACCAAATCTGCCCCTTGTGCCTCTAAATCCACCTCTAAAATCAGTACTTTCCTCTTTAGTCTTGCTTGCACTCTCTTCTTCTTCATTAGTTTTCCTTGTACCTCTCCCTCTATTCATGTTACCTCTGCCTCTTTCTTTTCTTTCTTTCCTTCTCTTGATTCTATCCTCTGCCCTTACTGCCCTTTGGAAAAATTATTCCACTATCTTAGGAGGGTTCAAACTAATTTCATCTCTTATGTTCAATCTCAAACCACTCAAATATCTAGCCACTCTTTCAACCTCATCTTCATTGTGACCTACCCTAATGCATAACGTATGAAATTCCTCAATATAAGACATCACATCTAACTCCCTTTGCTTCAAATATTGCAATTTCATAAAGGTTTATATGGCATAATCTACTGGTAAAAATCGAGCCTTTATCTTTTCTACCATCCTATCCCAAGAGCTTATCTTGGACTTACCTTTCTTGACCCTATCTTCTTGAAAAAAAATTCCACCATGTTAGGGTTGGGTCCTTCAATTTTGTCTTTTCATATTTCACCTTCTTACTATCCTCTATGTCTTCAAACTCATAAAAATTATCTAAGGCAACAATCCAAGCTAAAAAATCTTCATTATCCATCTTACCTCCATGCATAGGCACTTCAACTTTCACTTTTGGAGTGTTGTAACCTTTTACTACCTTTAGCATCCTGATCATTCTCTTTTATTCAGGGTCTAAGCCATCTTCATCATCCTGGGCTCAACCTAGAGGGTTCTCTCCTTCTCCCTCATCCTCCTTATCACTCTGGTCTTCATTCACCATTCCACTTCTTTGATTCTTCCCCAAAAGTGCTATCCTCACTAAGGTGGCTTCTTGAGACTCTTTATATATCCTTTCCTTCTATAAAAAATGCTCTTTCAATTCCTTTATCTCCTTTTTCATTGCATTGGCCTTTGGAGGCATCTTCACAATATGTCTTTTCACCTTCCACTCTAAACTTCAATCTTCTTTCACAAGGATCTAGTACGTTTGCTTTGATACCAATTTATGCAACCAAGGGAGGTCCTGCAACACACTCAACACAATATCAACCCACAACAACACTTGTCAGATCATCAAACTCTCAAACTCACACTATCTCATCAAATCCACTCTATTCCTTGTAGCATCACAAACTGACTCAATCGGGTATTTCACTCTAATGAGATCCTCTCAGATTGGGATCAACAACTTTTTTAGGAACCCATTAATTTGGTCAACAAAATATTAATAGATCACTGTAGATACCGAAAATTGGTCTAGGCCTGCGAGTACACATTTCAACATAATTTTCTATAGTCCGTCGTCTTGATTAAATAATGTTACTTATTTAATTGCCTTTCTAACACATATTTCCTCTATTAATTAAATACCCTTTTTAATTAATTCATTAATTCATAATCATCCTTTATTCAACTTAATTAATTAAATAAATCATATTTATTTAATTATGTTGCGAACTAATTAATTCTTCCCCCTTTATTTATCAATTAAATAATTTATTATTTAATTCCCCTTTATCATACTTTTCCAACTATAATTAAATATCTTTATTTAATTATTCATTTAACCCCTTTTCATCTATAATTAAATATTTATTATTTAATTATTCATTTATCCTTTTCAACAGCCAAATTAAATAAATTACTTTATTTATTTAATTAAAAGTCTCATATTTCGAATGTTGAATTAAATTAACATTTAATTCATTATTTAATTAATTATGTCACATTCCTCTAACATTCAGTTATCTCTTACATGCACTTATCGTCTGACTCGAGTTATCTCTATGAGAGAACTCTCCGTCACAACTAGTCGATTAACTAGTTCCAACTCATATGCATGATCTATATTTATTAATTAAATATCTTTATTTAATTAACTAACTCAAGTTTGCATTCACATGCATTTATCATGCATTTATTCTCCAACTTCTAACTTTGGCTTTTGCATACAAAGTCTATTTCTTTTATTTTTTGAAGATGAAGATTGGAACTCATGTTCTAACTCATGTTCTAAAATTAGTCTTTACCTACAGTTGAACTCACGTTCTAACTCACGTTCTATCTGTCACATAACTCATCACATGGCATTCATCAATCTCATCCGTTGATCTCTCTTTCAATCGGAGCCGATCGTTTGAAAACAAAAAATCTATAAAATGGCCTGTCATAATCATTATTCCTCCTCTCCCGAAATCATTATACACTTTTGAGAAGAAACAATCTTCGATATTTTGCTGAGACACTTGACGAAGTTATCCTTGGATTCAAACACAGAAATATCTGAGGGCAAGAATAACAATACAGCAAGATGGAGAAGGGCAATTGAGATAAATCGAGGAAGTATTTGCATATTCGGTGAGATCATTCTAGTTTTTATTAGTTTAGATTAATAATGCTTACTTATCGTTCTTTGTTGTTTTATTTAGATTAGAATTGATGTTTAATCTTGTGCAGCTTTAGCATCTTCCAAAATTCTAAAAAATCTGAGTTACAATCACAATATGATTTTTTGTATCAACTTCAACAAAATAAGGTTTCTACACCCTCTAGCCCTCAAATTAGGCCTATTTTCGAAAGGGACTTTACTTTAAAATTTCCCTTTCACTCCAAATTCAATTGGGAAGCAATTGAAATGTATTCAAACCAAATATTCCACATTGTTCTCAAACATTCACCCTCCAAGGTGCCTAAACTCAAAACCCTCATTTCTAGGCTATTTTCTAGGAATTTATTGAAAATGCTATTTTGACCCCTTCTTAGACTCAACCACCTTTTCAAAAACCCTCAATATCATCTGCACTAACTCAAAGTTTCATCACTTGACCATTTCAATCATTCTTTCATCACTTTCATGACTCAAACCATCAATTTCTTACAAAATATAAAGAAAACCACTTAGGGCTTCATGCCCAAACCCACTAAAGGACTTCCCCTGATCTCACAGACATTATCGACACCTTCCCTACACTTTATTTTTCCATTCTATCAAGATACAACAACCAAAGACAAGTGGAATGGCCTAATTTGACATTTTAAGCCCTCAAACCCTTTTGACAGGGTACTCATACCTACAACAAGAAAACTTATTGTGAAAATCTTCAAATTAAAATTGGAGGACTCAAAATTATTGCATAAGAAGGATAATTCATTCCCTCAACAATTCACACAAGTTTCATATCAAAATATTCCTTTACAGGGCCATATAGTGACCGCAAACATGAGAAAACACAAAATTTCTAGAAAAACAAGGTATACAAGCAAGTTTTTTTTTCATTCAAGTCTTCCAAAGCTATTTACATCAGTGAATTAAATCCATATATACTATTTTACCTCTAAACCACCCCTTCAAAATGAATAACTACCATTCACATCCCAAGTGACCGTTGGACTTCTATGAAATTGCAAAATTTGTAACTTTACAATATTTCAAATATGACAACTTTTCATCTTTTGCAATTTTGCAACTCAAACCACCTAATCACCTAATATCCATCTAAAATGACTCATTACAATAGAAAATGGTCTTATTGACCTTATTTAATTCCTATTTCCAAATATCCTAAATCCTACACAATAACTTCTTGAATTGACAATTTTTATTCAATGGTGCTCCTATACCACTCCTCTTTCTATTCGATGTGCACAAGATGTGATACAAAAAGTAGAGCAAGGTGGGGAGATTTACATAATGAGGGAAGGAGGGAGGGGAGAGGTAGAGAAGGAGAGAGTGAGAGACAAAGAGGAGAGAGATGGAGAGAGAGAAAGAGGGGATAAGGATGGAGAAGTGAGAGAGAGATATGATAAAGATAAGTGGAGGGGAGAGAGGGACAACTAGAGATATAATGATGAGATAAAGATAAGTAGAGAGGAAAGGAGAGAGTGAGAGAGAAAGAGGGGAAGAGTGAGAGAGTGGGGGAGGGAAAGAGATAGAGGAGAGAGGGAGGGAGAGGTATGGATAGATATGTAGAGAGTTGATAGAGAGAGAGTAGCTAGGGAAGGAGAAATATATGAGGGAGAAGTGAGAGAGATAGAGGTGATAGAGATATGTGATATAAATAAGTAGAGAGGTAAAGAGGGAGAGAGAGGGTGGAGGGAGGAGAGAGAGTGGGAAGGGAGAGAGACAATGGTGATATAAAGAGAATTAGAGAGGAAATGAGAGAGAAGGAGGGGAGAGAGAGGGAGAGAGTGAGAGAAATATAGGGAGGAAGAGAGATAAGGGAGGATGGAGAGGTAGGGAGAGAGAGGTGAGATAACGAGAGTAGATAGGGAAGGAGAGAGAGATGATAGAGAGAAGTAAAGAGGGGAGGAGGGAGGGAGGGAGATAGAAAGAGGTATAGAGGGATAGGTTAGATAGAGATAAGTAAAGAGGGAAGGTGGGTGGGAGGAAGGAAGAGAGAGACAAAGACATAGAGATAGAGAGATAAGGGACATAGAGAAAATTAGATATAAAAGAAGGGATGGAGGAGGAGAGAGAGATAGGGAGAAAATGTAGAGATAGAGAGAAGTAGAGAGGGAATGAGAGTGAGATACAAATAGGAGGAGAGAGGGAGGGAAAGAGAGGGGAGGAGAGAGTGAGAGAGAAATAGGGGTGAGAAGGGGAGAGAGAGGGAGAGAGAGGTGAGATAGAGAGAGTAGTGAAGGAAGGGGAGAGAGAGAGGGAGGAAGGGAAGGAGGGAGAGGGAGAGAGGTGATAGAGAGATAAGTAGAGAGGTAAGGAGGAAGGTGGAGAAATTGAGAGCTCGGTAATAAGGGATGGAGTGAGAGAGAAAGAGGTATAGATGGATATATTATATAGAGATAAGTAGAGAGGTAAGGTGGGTGGGAGGGAGGAAGAGGAGAGATAGAGAGTATATATGGAAAGAGGCAGGGAGGGAGACATAGGTGAGATATAGAGTGATGAAGGGAGAGGTAGGTAAAGAGATGGGGAGGGGAGATAGATAAAGGTAGAAAGGAAAGGAGACATCAAGAGAGGAGAGATATAGAGATGGGAGCAAGGGGTAGGTAGGTAGGAGATAGAGGTGTGTGTGTGTGTGAGAGAGAGAGAGAGAGAGGTGGGTAAAGAGAGGGAAGGCTATGTAGAGAGAGATGATAGATACAGAGAAGTAGAGTGGAGGGATTGAGGGAGAGGAAATAAGGAGATAGAGGTGAGTGTATGAGAGGGAGAGAGGGTTAGGAGACAAAATGAGGGGAGAGAGGAAGGGGGAGAGAGAGAGAGAGTAGAGAGGGAAGAGGGGAGAGATAGAGAGGTAAGGAGAGAGTAAGAGAGAAAGAGGGGGGAGGGAGAGAGAGGTAGAGAGAGTGGTATGTAGTGGAGGGAGAGGAAGGTAGAGAGGGAAGGAGAGAGGGAGGGATAAGAGGGAGAGTGGTGAGATATAGAGTAGAGAGGTAAGGATAGAATGAGAAAGATAAAGAGAGAGAGAGGGAGATTAGAGGGAGGGAGAGGCAAAAAAGGGATAGGTGAGATAGAAAGATGGAAGGAGGGAAAGTGGGATAGAGAGAGAATGGAGATTTAGAGAGGAGGGAGTGAGGGAAGGAGGGAAAGTGGGAGAGAGAGAATGGTGATTTAGAGAGGTGGGAGTGAGAGGTAGGGATATAGATAATAATACGATAGAGATAAGGAGAGAGTGAGAGAGAAAGAGAGGGATGGAGAGATAGAGAGAGAGAGGTAGGTAGAGGAAGGGAGAGGAGAGATAGAGAGTAGAGAGGGAAATAGGTAGGGAAAGAGAGATAGGTGAGATAGATAGGGATGGAGAGATTTATGGAGGGAGAGGTAGGTATATAGAGGGAAAGAGAGAGGAGAGATAGAGAGTAGAGAGGGGAAGGAGGGAGGGAGAGGTAGGGAGGGACATAGAGGTGTGTGTGTGAGTGTGAGAGAGAGAAAAGGATAAATTGAGAGAGAAAGAGGGGGAGGGAGAGAGGTACAATAGTGAGAGATATTGAGAGGAGAGACAAAAGGAAGGGGAGGGAGAGTGAGGTTGAGAGAGGGAGGGAGAGGAGAGATAGAGAGAAGTAGAGAGGGAAGGAGGGAGGGAGGGAGATTTAGGGAGGGAGATATAGGTTTGTGTGAAAGAGAGATAATGAGAGAGAGTGGTGAGAGAAAGAGGATATTGTGAGAGGGAGGGATAGAGAATTATGAGATAGAGAGGAGAGTTTTAGAGAGAAAGAGGGGGAAGAGAGGGATAGAGAGTGAGAGAGATGTAGGTAGAGGGAGGGAGAGGAGAGATAGAAAGTAGAGAGTGAAAGAGGTAGGGAGGGAGACATAAGTGAGATACAAATTGATGGAGGGAGAGGTAGGTAAAGAGAGAGAGAGAGATAGGGGAGATAAAGATAAGTAGAGAGGGAAGGAGATGTAGAGAGAGAGAAAAGATAGAGAGAAGTAGAGAGGGGAGGAAGGGAGGTAGATGTATGGAGGAGATAGAGAGGTGTGTGAGAGAGAGGGGAGAGATGGAGGAAGGGAGAGAGAGAGGGAGTGGAGAGATATAGAGTAGAGAGAAGGAGAGATTGATAGAGAAAGATGATACAACTTGTTGAAGTTACTAAAATTTAACCTCCTAATTACTGAAATTTGACATGTTGATTATTGAAATTTAACTATCTAAATTTTTTAAGATCTTCCAAAAACTAGAATTTTCATTATAACTCCTAAAAATCTGAAACCATTCTCAAACATCGTAAAACTATATACATAAAATATAGCTTAAAGTATAATAAAATAAATGTCCATATGTAAATGTCAACTTATACTTAAATGTGTATTTCATGTATATAGTCTCCCTGGTAAAGAAAGAGAAGAAGAAAGAGCTCACAAATATTCATTGCAAAATTCAAGCCATTTGGCAAGCACCAAATAGGCTTGGTAGTACCAAGCCTATTTGGAGAGTGCCAAATTTGGTGAGCGCAAAATTTGGCGCTCTCCAAATCTGACGAGCACAATATGGCTTGTTACGAGGTTTTTTTGCGTTTTTTCTAATTTGACATCAAAATAGTGTCACATATCCATGCACTTACCCTATGAAACAAAGGGACTAATAAAATTAAAATGACATAAATTACTTATTTTTTAAATGATAAATTATGCCTAACTAATTTTGGCATCATTTTCCACATGATGATTGTTTATTTATTTTATAATTATTTTTTCTCAAATTATGTTGGTTGTATATGAGGGATTTTTTTTTAAATGATTTAGTGCTAGTAAAAATAATAATAATAAATAATTGTTTATAAAAAATACAAAAAAATATGTTGAACGAAAATTTACTATCATATATGCATCTTTCCACAAAAGGCTAGAAACATATTTTTATTTAGGGCAATTTGTGGATTGTAAAAATATGAATCCCAAATAACAACAATGAAAAATTCACTCTCACAATCACATAATTAAGTTCAAGATCTTGGCTTAGAATGTAGAATATAGATAATAGGTAAAGTCATCATAGCTAAGATCTTGATTGTCTCCATTGTTGGTTTCTCTTCAAAGTAACAAACTATGAAAGAATAATAAAGATATGATGCAATGAGAATGATATGTTCTCAAAGATAAATGATACCTATGCTTGATAAATGAAAATGATAATGCTTGATAGATTTTTGATAACAAGAGTGCTAAGATCATAAGAGTGCTAGAGATATTTTGACAATAAAAGTGCTAGGAGGTTTGAATTAATTGAAAGATTCTTATTTACATGCTTCACTTAAATTTTTATCAATGGTGGAGATTAATTAGAAAGATAAATGGATAGGAAAATTCAAGATAGGGTAAGACCTAAATTTGAATTTTAATGGAGGGAAAAAAATAAAATAATAAAATAAATAGATTCATTTAGTTCAAAATCTTTGTTGAAGTTTATTTTAGAAGAAAATATGTAATTTAAATAAATTATTTTTAATTTATTTAAAAGAGGAGTGTTAGCTAATTAAATAATTTTTGAGAATTATTTAATTATAGAGAAAAAGAATTAGTTTAAATAAATTATTTTTAATTTATTTAAAAGAAAAGTGTTAGCTAATTAAATAATTTTTTAAAATTATTTAATTATAGAGGAAAATATTTGATTTAAATAAATTATTTATATTTTATTTAAAAGAGGAGAGTTAGCTTTAAATTAAATATTTTTTCAAAATTATTTAATTAATATAGATATGATAAAAATATTAAGATAATTAAATAATTAAAAAATATTAAATTATTCCAAGAGGAAAATGTTAGCTTAATTAAATAATTAAAAATATATAATTACAATAGATAAAATAAATGATAAAGATATTTTATGAAATGATAATATGAAAATGTATTTACCATTTTTATCTATCTACACTTTTCCCATCTTTGAGATAATGCATTTGATAACGTTGTTTCAAAGAAGATTGATGATATGCCCTAGTGAAGCATGGGATGGAGAATATGATGCCCCATTGAGAGATTGGGTAGAAAGCTCAAGCTCAAGTGATAAGAAGGATTATTTATGATGATGATGATTTATTATGACTATGCATATATATGATGAAAAATGTTATGAATTAATGTTATTATTTATTATGATTATGGATGATTATGGTTTATGATACTTGTTGGAAGATTTAAAACATGAGCATGAAGTATGCATGCTTGTGTTGATTGTTCTTATGTTGTCATTGATGTCAACATGGTGATAACTGTATGGGAAGTTTTCCTCGTTTACCATAAGTTATTCTCTATCAGTAATGCTCCTTTGTGACAGATCAATATGTTGGTATTTGAGTCCAAAACTCAACGCAAGATCTAATATGACTCTAAAATCTTAACCATGTTTTATTGACTCATTCAGACAACTATATCCTAGATCTTGAGATGTCTTTTGCTATGAACAAAAACTTATCTCTGACATATTGTAACTCTATATCCTACTATTTTTCTATGTGAGGTATACTCTGTGGGAGACTTTGCATTCTACTAAGGTGAACATTCTTATAGCGTGGTGTTGCTAATAGCCTCTTTACTAGTAGTATGATGGGAAATTAATGTGCTCAGATCTGGAAGGTGTTTTCTTTGAGGATTAATTGTTGGTTTGGAGAATTGTGGCTTAGTCTTGGCTGACTCTGCTAATGCAATATATAATGAAGACTAATAGCTAACTTGGCATAATGCACTACATAGATAAAATGATCAAATATTATAATGTGTCGACGAAGAAGGGTTTTGATTATTTTGTGTTCATCCAATTACGCTGACTTAATTGATGAATAAGATATACTTATATATATATATAAGATGAAATATAGAAGAGAGATGGGAAGAACAAGAAAGCAAGAAGGAGAAGTGAATGTGAACAAAAGAGAAGATAAGAGCCTAAATGATTTATCAGTAATATAGATTTGTTGAGCAATGCGGTACTTATATTCTGAGCTTTAGTTGAACTGGACCCTCGACATTGAAGGTGTATTCCATTAATTCATTATTTTGGTAGTGAGCCACTATCATTATATCTTGGCAGTGAGCCATCTTTTGTACTTAGGTTGTGAGCCTTTTAAGGATAGTGAGTCCTGGCAGTGAGCCCCATAATATTTTGTATCCGAATATAATATATTGTGAGTTAACCCTCATCGTGGTTTTTCCCATTCTATGTTTTCCACATAAAAAATGTAGTGTTCATGTGTATGATTGCATTGACTTGTTTCTATGTTCTCTCTTGCTAATTCAGTCAAAATTATGATAATGTTTAAGTGGATTTTATTATTGATTTGTGGAATATTTATTCACCCCCCTCTCTGTATTTTGGATTTTTAACAATTGGTATCAGAGCTTGGTTCCTTGGAAGAAGCCTAGCACCTTGAGGAAGGTCCCATAATTTGAACATGAGAATTTTTTTCCTTTAGAAATAGTCCTTGTTGAATTTTTAGAAGAAATGGAAGCCTTGAAGGACAAGTTGATAAAAGAAAATGAGCATATTGAAAATATACAAAGTACAAGTATGGTTGTATGCGATCTATTGAGTGAAGGAGAAGAAATCATCACTAGCCTACTGGAAAAATTGGATGAGAAGAAAATAATGGAATAATGTCAGGAAATTGAAATTCAAATGAAGATGGATGAATGTAGAAAGCTTGGATTAGAAGCATAAATCCTAAGATCTAATCTGGAGAGGGAAAATATTTTTGAAGACAAATTTAAGACAAGCTTGATGATGCTTGATGAATTGATTATCTCTCAAAGACCAAAAATGGATAAGAGCGGTTTAGGGTTTGGAAAAGGTCAAAGTTATAAAGTGAAGCAATTCACTGGTAAGAAGATGCAGTACAAAGATAGACAAGTCAAGGAGCGAATCTAAGCAATTCCAAAAAAATCCCTATGAAATGACATGATGCAAAAAAGTATTTATACTTCAATGGTGTTTGTCATTACTGCAAAAAATTTGGTCATAAGGCAAAGGAATGCAAAATTAATGTGAATGATTCTAATGGAAAGAAGAATGGATATAAAGATAGTATGTTGGATAAAAGGGAAAATGGAAAGAAGAATGTTACTTTTTGTAAGTGCAGAAGACTAGAATATCTTGGTAGTAATAGTAGAAGAAAGAAGAACATCTATTTGGCGAAGAAGAATGATCAAACCTTTTATCCAAGAAATGAATGAAAATAAATGGAAAGGATTTGGAGAAAGGAATCATCAGTCTTATCTATACTGACCTCCAGTATAGATACTCCAATCAATTTCTAAATAAAAGCAATGGCTAAGGGGGATAAATCATCAGAAAATATAATAAACCCCCTCATTGGTACTTGTGTCATATCATGACAAAAGTATATTTAATATGGTAACAATATTAAGGTATTTTATCAGTCACATGTGTGAAGAATGACATCTGTATAATTTGAAAGAATGAAAGCGCACACAGTTTTCAAGGCAATCTACTTGTAAGTTAAAACATTTATTGCAAAATCATTCAGAATGAAAGGAGTAAGTTTAGATAAAATTAAATTCCTATGTATTTTCAGAGAAGCATTCAAAGGAAGTTTAGAAGGGAATTTAGAGTCTTAAAATCTGAAGAAACTAATAGATGAATTTAAAGTGAGCTTTAGAAATAGGATGGCTATACATTTCTTGGTTGACATTTTCAGAGGTATTCCTATTTGCATAATATTTCACTTTTATTGATGGATAATTCAAAGATTGTGAATTATGCGGATAAAGCTAGGTTGAAGAGATATATGAGGAATGTGTCAGAAGAATCTATTGGCTCATTCTCTTGCATCCTTTTGAGAGTGTTTCCTATAGAAGATATCTATGCATTTTTTTATAGTAAGATTGAAGAAATGGCATCAGTTCAGTTTAATGTGCTTTGGGAAAACAAATTAAAAGAGAATGATGATGTGTGCAGAGTACTAGTTGAGAAAAAGTTGGATGTTTGGAGGAAAGTTCCTTTGTTTGAATTTGAGAAGAAGTATATTTGAATGGTATTGAGAAGAATTCATGATGAATCTTTGTGGATTGATGAGGCACATCTAGTCACCAGAGAAGCAAATAGATATGTAACTGATTTATGTTCCTCTGGATTGGTTCCTAAACTGAAGAATATGAATGAGAAAGAAATAATTGAGGTTACAGGTGTGAGTTCTAAATGAAAAGGGATTGGTTTGAGATCGATTGTCAATCTAATAATAAGGTATGCTGCTATGGTCATTGGTCATAAAGTTTGTATCCCTAACAATGAATCTATAGTTTCTACTGCTGTAGTGAATATTGTTGTTGATATGGTAATAAGAGGTATGGAATATGAATTGTGTGAACTAATTCACATACATCTTTTGAAGAATTTAAAGGAGATTAAGGAGAGAAAAAATAATACTTTTCGGTATGGTAATTTGGTTGTTTGTCTACTCCTTTACTTTTTGAAAGAATCATCAGTAATAGGAAGGTTAGAATGGTCAAATTCAGAGCCTATTGCTTATAAATTAGGAGCTTCATGATAACTATTGGTAGTTTGGATGCACAACAATCTTCCCTTGCTGCATTCTTTGGAACATTTCAGATGAAAATGAACAAAAGGTCTAGGATTCCAGTAAGTGTTGTGGAAAGATACTTCAAAAGCATAAATTTTCTCGTGTCTATAGATTTCTATCATATGGAAGTAGTTAAATAAAGGTTAGTTTGGATATTTAAATTGGATTATGAAGTGTGAGAGGCTGAAATTGATAAGTATACAAAAATTATCGTGGAAAGCCCTAAGCATCTCAATGAAGAAAGTACCTCTAGTAGCTTGACCAGAACAAGGCAGAAGAGGATGAGTGTAGTAAAGCTAGAAGGTGCAAAAGAAAGTAAGCTTGAACATGAACATGAGCACATGAAAGAATGAATATTCAAACAACTATGGAAGATTTGCAAAAGGTTATTCCCGAAGCTAATTTTGATTCATCTATTTTTGTTGTGGAGAATCTACATGGCATATTTAATTCTTTGAAAGTCTACATCTCCAAACTTGAAATGTCTTCTGGAATTAGGTCCGATGAAGAAAACATAAATGATATCAAAGGAAAATGTGTGAATGCACACTATTGAGTAATGATGGAATTGGAGAGTGTACAAGGTTGTGAAAAAGAGGCATAGGAACTACTTTCCTTTTGTCTAGATTGGTCTATAAATACATTGAATATGAGAAATGAGATAAGGATGAGTGAGTTTCAACTGAGCACTCAAGCATATACATATAGATTAGTAGAAGATAAAGATAATCAGAGGTGGTCTTAAATTTTGTAGCATCAGGACAAATTTTTCTCTTTGCAAGATCAAAGGACATATGTTATCAAGGATTTTGTGGCACTCAAAGACATGATTAAACTCAAACATAATTCTATTTCTTATGCTCTTGGCTATATTGGTGAATTATTAGAGATCAATCTTAGTACCAATACTTTAATAGATGGTATAGAGTCTCTAACTAAACTTGAGCTATTTTACAAGACTCTAGTTAGTGAAAAAGGTTTATGGGAAGAAGGTAAAGTGTCATGGAATGCTATCCTGGAGAGTCTCAGAGGTTCCTCTTCAGGTTAATTCAGTTTTAATATATTTTTGATTAATTTTTTATGCATATGTACATTTATATCGGAGCCCTTCCTTTGTCATTGATTTCAAAGGGGAGAGATAAAGAGATAAAGAGATAAAGGAAAAAAAATTTGTGAAGAACAATTTTGATAGGGGGAGTAGTTAGAACATTCAATAAGGTATACTTGAAATTTTTTTGTCATGCATGTTGCCATTAATGTCAATGGGGGAGATTTTTGGAATCTTTGCAACATGAGAATGGAGTATGGATGATTGTGTTAATTTTTCCTATGTTGTCATTGATGTGAACATGGTAATAAATACATGGTGATAACTGTATGGGAAGTTTTCTTGGTTTACAAGAAGTTGTTCTCTCTAGCTAATACTCCTTTGTGATGGATCAATATGTTGGTATTTGAGTTTGGAACTAACCACAAGATCTGATATGACTCTAATCTCTTAACCATGTTTTATTGACTCATTTAGATTGCTATATCCTAGATCTCTAGACATCTTTTGCTATGAACAAAAAGTTATCTTTGATAGAGTTTAACGTTGTATCCTACTATTGTTTTGTGTGAGGTAGATTGTTTGGGAGACTCCACATTCTACTAAGGTGAACATTCTTATACTACGGTTTTGTTGATAGTCTCTTTACTGATAGTATGATGGGAAATTAATTTGTTCTCAGATCTAGAGGTGTTTGCTTTGAGGATTAATTGTTGGTTTGGAGAATTTTGGTTTACTCTTGGTAAACTTTTCTAATGCAATATATTATGAAGACTAATAGCCGACTTGGCATAATGCACTACATGGATAAAATGATCAAATCTTATATGGTGCCGATGAAGAAGGGTTTTGATTATTTTGTGTTCATCCAATTAGGCTGACCTAATTGATCAATAAGATATACTTATATATAAGATGAAAGATAGAAGAGAGATGGGAAGAACAAGAAAGTGAGAAGAAGTGAATGTGAACAAAGGAGAAGATAAGAGCCTAAATTCTTTATTAGGGTATGTGTACGATCATGATGGGCCAAAAAGTGGCGATATGATGGGTATGTGGCTGATAACTTTTTTTTACCCAAAATTGATGAAACGAAAAGGGTTTTTAAAGGAGATTCTAAGCTTTCTACCAATATAAATTATGCTTTACTTTGAATTTAATAAATAATTATTATTCATTTTCTATTTGAATTATGACGAAAGTCCTTATTGATAGGCTGATTGAAAAAAATCTATACCTTTCAAACGGTATCACATTTTTTCAATCCAAAACATGCATCACATTCTATGCTTCACATACTATAGGATTAAAAAAAAAAATTGAATTTCATGAAGTTTTGACCAAGTTAAGGTGGTTAGACAGACGAGTTTTTATATTTTTTAAAATTTTTAATAAAAAATTCATAATTAATTATTTAGTTGGAAAAAAATACAAAAAAATATGTATCACATCGGGACACGAGTCCTCTAATTATATTTAAAATCTTATAAAAAAAATATTATCATTTTATTGTGGTTAGGGTGGTCAGACAGACACCTACTTCTTATTTTTTTGCTGAAATTTAAGTGCTACTGCATTGAAATTTCAAATTTTCACCAAGGGTATGTGCAGGATCATCATGGAAAAAATAGGCCCTTAAGTGGCAATAAAATTCAAAACATCAGAGTTAGGCAACTTGACATAAAAATTTGAATAATTTATCTATATTATTTCAAAAATATGTAAGAGTAGAATCTGTAGCAAATTGAATGTAGTTTCTAAACTACTAGGTTTATTTTTTTGAAAAAAAAATCTATTTGGTGAAAAATTGAAATTTCAATGCAGTTGTACTTAAATTTCAGGGAAAAAAGAAGTAGGTGTTTGTCTGACCACCCTAACCACAATAAAATGATAGTATTTTTTTATAATATTTTAGATATAAGTAGGGGACTCATGTCTTGATGTGATGCATATTTTTTTGTAATTTTTTTCTAGGTAAATAATTAATTATGAATTCTTTATTACAAATTTTAAAAAATACGAAAACTCGTATTTCTAACCACCTTAGCTTGGTCAAAACTTGATGAAATTCATTTTTTTTAATCCTATAGTATGCAAAGCATAGAATGTGACACATGTTTTAGATTCAAAAAATATGATACCGTTTGAAAGCTATAGATGTTTTTCAATCAACCTATGAATCAGGACTTTAGTCGTAATTAAAATAGAAAATGAATAATAATAATTTATTAAATTCAAAGTACAACATAATTTATATTGGTAGAAAGTTGAGAATCTCCTTTAAAAACCCTTTTCATTTCATCAATTTTGGGTAAAAAACGGTCATCAGCCACATGGGCCATCATATCACTTAGATATTGCCACTTTTTGGCCCATCATGATCTTGCACATACACCCAAATAGATTTAAAAAAAAAAAATTCTGGCAGTTTAGAAACTACATTGAATTTTCTATAGATTCTATTCTTACATATTTTTAAAATAATATAGATAACCTATTCAAATTTTTACGTCAAGTTACCTAACTCTGATTTTTTTGAATTTTTCGCCACTTAAGGGCTTCTTTTTTCCATGATGATCTTGCACATACCCATTAGTAATGCAAATTTTTTGAGTGATGTAGTACTTATATTCTAAGCCTCAATGGAACTAAACCCTACACATTTAAGGTGTATTCCATCAGTTCATTATTTTGGCAATGAGGCACTATCATTGTATCTTGGTAGTGAGCCATTTTTTGTACTCAGGCCATGATCCTTTTAAGGACAATGAGTCTTGGAAGTGAGCCCCATAATATTTTGTATCTAGATATAATATATTGTGAGTTAACCCTCACCGTGGTTTTTCCTATTTTGGTTTTTCCATGTAAAAATCCTAGTGTTCATGTGAATGATTGCATTGACTTGTTTCTTTGTTCTCTCTTACTGATTTAGTCAAAATTTTGATAATAGTTAAGTGGATTTTATTATTGATTTGTGGAATACTGATTCACCCCACCTCTCAATATTCTGGATGTTCAACAATACTATGATGCATATTAACACTTGTGAATTTAGTGAAATCAATCTCAAATAATAAATAAAAACAACACAAAACTCACACTCCCATAGTCACACAATGAAGTTTAAGATCTTAGCTTAGAATATAGAATTTAGATAACAATAAAAATCATCATAGCTAAAATCATGATTTGTTCCATTGTTAGTTTCTCTTAAAAGTAAACAACTATGAAATATTATAATAATATAATGAAATGATAATGATAAATCCTCAAAGATAAATGATACATATTCTTGATAAATGACAATGATAATTCTTGATAATGCTTTAATGTTTGATAATGCTTGAATGCTCAATAATTTTGTAATACTTGATAGATTTTTGATAAAATGAGTGCTAATATCATAAGATTTCTAAGGGGTTTCAATGAAATGGAAGCTTCTTATTTATATGCTTCACTTAACATTTGATCAATGGTGGACATTAATTTGCAAGATCAATTGATAGGAAAATTCAATATAGGGTAAGACCCAACTTTGAATTTGATGGAGTGAAAGATTAGAAGAATTAAATAAATAAATTTATTTAATTTAAAATGATAGTTGGAGAAATAAATGTGTCATAAATCTTGAGATAATACCAAAAAATTGTTTTCCCTCGGGAAACAAGCTTATCCAAAAAAAAAGAAAGATAGTTGGAGAAATAAGTAATCTTTTTAGAAAAAAAAATGTAATTTAAACAAATTATTATTAATTTATTTAAAAGAGGAGTGTTAGCTAATTAAATAATTTTTGAAAATTATTTAATTATAGAGGAAAAGATTTAATTTAAATTAATTATTTTTAATTTATTTAAAAGAAGAGTGTTAGCTAATTAAATAAATTTTTGAAATTATTTAATTATAGAGGAAAAGATTTAATTTAAATAATTTTTGCAAATTATTTAATTATAGAGGACTATAGATAAATTTGAGAGAGTGAGTTTTGCATTATTGTTGTTTGTTATTCACAATGTGGATGATGAAAATATGAATCACAAATAATAACAATACAAAAATCATACTCCCACAATCATACAATAAAGTTCAAGATCTTGTCTCATAATATGAAATTTAGATAACACTTAGTAAAGTCATCATGTAGACATTCAAATTATCTTGATTGATATCATGCACCTGATCCTGATTTACTAACATCAATTCTCCCCGAATCACTTCTTTACTAACCAGTTAATTAAATAATCCTTATTTAATTAATTCATCATATTCCTCTTTTAATTAAATAAATCATTTAATTTGATTAAATCATAATCTTCTTTCAATTAAATAAATCATTTTATTTAATTAATCCTAATGTTCCTCTTTTAATTAAATAAATCATTTTATTTGGTTAAATCACATTTCCTCTTTTGATTTAATAAATCACCCTTATTTTATTAAATCTAACATCACCCCTTTTAATTAAATAAATCAAACTTTATTTAATTAAATCTAATGTCTACTATTCCTCTCATTTGATTTAAATAAATGCAAAAAATCTAAGTCAAATGTCAAATCAACTAATCTCCATCTAAGTTAATTAAATCCTAATTAACTCTAACTCTAATCCATCGAATTCTCTAGATTTTGCAAATTGCACATAAATCAATTTAATTAATTTATAAATTCTTCTATTTTCATTCAAAAGGGCATCTCATTGGAATATTCCTCCAATTTGAAATCTCCCTCCTAAAAGGACTTGTCCTCCAACATGGCATTTAGGTTTCTTACAAGCCCTTTTTCTTGAGCCAAGTGGCATTACCTCCTCTTCCACATCTCCCTCCACAAGCCACCTTTCAAATTTAAAATTTCCACCTAATTGCATTAATTTGCACATTGATCAAAATGTTCTCCACCTCTCTTCAATAACATGTTGACAAATGGCACATTGTTATTGGTTAATTTTTAGTCCCACATCCTTCATGTTTTTTATTCCTCCATCCTCCTTTCCTATAAATGGAGAGCTCTTCTATTTATTTTACATCCACAACTTAAGGCAAAGTCATTATCTACAGATTTAATAGAAATTCATCCATTGTTCATCAAGGTTTTCATAGCATTTTATTAATCTTAGTTAGGTTATGGTCAAATTTTCATCAAAGAGCACAATCATTAACAATATACATCAAAGCTTTACAAGGAATTGGGAAAGGGCTACTTTCCATATCAAAGTAGCACCAATTCCCCCATGGGATGTTGGTTTGCATGTCTTGAGCAAGATTTAATAGCTTCCATTTCATTAGTTTCACTTTATTTCTTTTTTTGGGTATTTGAATGAACTGCATGGGGAATGATTATTTTCAATTTGTTTATTGACCAACATTGGTTTGTTTGATGATGTTTGAGCAGGTCTAGATCAACCATTCATATTTTAGCGCTAGAAGGAGGGATCACCTTTTAAAATTAACACATTTTTTGTCAAAATTCTACTATTTTTAAAATTTTTTGTGTCTACACGAAACAATGACACTGCAAAAGACAAACAACGATAGTATCAGTCCAACATTCCTATATATTGACACTATAAAAGCTTCAAAGGGTGACGCTTATGTCATTCTCCTGAGGCCGAACCAGTCAAACTCCAAAGAGCGTCACTTGGTGAAATAGTGATGCAATCATAGTCTTTGTTTCTCCTCAGAGCGATGCTAACTTCACCAGAGCACCGCTAAACTTCTCCAAACAACAACTCCTTTGTGGATTGCGATGCTGGGGTGGGGTAAAAGTCTATTTTTTAGTTTTAATTTAACATGTGCCTTTTTATTGATTACCTTTGACTTCTAACCTCTCTTGTGGCTTTTTTTTCTGTAGGATAATCTACTTTTGTAGGTTGAGGTGATCGAAAAGGGAAAGAGGAAACAAAGATAATATTTTCTATGTAATTATCACATGATTGTACTAAGTGTTTTTAAACACTTTGTGAGCAATTATAATCTCGCTTTTTAAGGACATTGTTATTTTCAGTTTTTAGGACTGAAAATAATTTATGTTTGGGTTTTAAAAAGAACAAGCAAAAGGTTAAAAAGAACCTTAGGAACTTACTAGAGTTGGTTTTGGATTTAAAAATTGAACAAGCAAACTTCACACTTCATCTTGGTGTTATAAAAATAATCTATTACTGCTTTGAGGTCTAAAATGAACATGTGTTTTTTGTGTTTTGTAATCTTTTTTACAAAATAATATCATTTAAAAGGCGTATGCACTTCTCTCGCACTTCATGATGATCTTGAGAATAAAAATTATTTTGGATGATATTAAGTTGTATAAAAGATTGCCTCCACACTTCAATTTGAGTTTAAAAACAATAAAATTGAACAAATCATGCGAGTGTGAAGAAAAAGAATTGTGTGTGCTCTTACCTAAATGGGTTAGGTGGTCGAACTAAAAATGCACTTCTTAGCTATTTTTCACCTTTAGAGAGCCTGCCTTGGTGGGAAAAAGTACTCACCCCAAGGGAACGAATCAAACTGGTAACGAGCTAAATGTCAAGTCACTCCCAACTGGTATACAAATTCAAATGTTGAGGAAATCTCATCATTACAAGAACTCCTACGGACAAGAAGGTGATACTCTTTACAAGAGTTGATCTTGCCTCTCATGTGGCCTTCTAAATGGGTGCCTTGATTATGAACCAATTTGTGTAAAATCCAAAATCTTTATCTATTTATTAGTGTCAGGAGGTCAGACCTCCGAAGCCGTCCCACATACTTGTGGTTCAAAGTAGAGATGAATTTTTTTTCATGGAAGATTCATAAGGATTGAAGCTTTGCTAACCTGAGAAGTGTGTGCCATGTAAGGGGGAGCCAGTGTGGTCAAGCTTCTAATCATCTATTTTGAATAAGCACAACTAGAGACATCCAAGTGGGAATCTAATAAATATTATCTTTTTTTCTATCCTAGGGTGGTGCATTTCCATGGAATCAAAACACTTTGCTTGGACCTAAAACATTGGAAAAAAAACATTCAACAAATCCTCAAAATTTCAAACCCTTTTGGGAAGAAAAAATACCTTTGAAAATTCCACGTGTTAGTGCTTGTCCCTAGGGGTTCTTATCCCTAGAAGGCTTCTAAACATTTGGACCTACATCTCAATTTGTTTCTCCCCAAAATCAACATAGGGAACTATTGCCTTGATTCTCTTTATTTCCACATAATGGACCTTGTGGGATGAAAATAAATTAAGACATTAGAAATTCAGTTTGAAAAAATTAATCAAGAAAGTTTTTCTATTAAAATGTACCAAATCTAAAGAAAGATAAGAGAGAATTCAATCCCACATATCTACTTATTCTCATGATTTCCAAAAAATTCAAGATCCCAAAACAAAATTCTTTGTGTAAAAGCTTCAAGTTCAGATGTCACACTCAAAACATTATCAAGAAGCACATTAGGAAGTGCAACCTCAAGCAATACACCAAGATAATAAAGAAGTTCATGAGATTTTATAGACTCATTCATTTAAACAATCCATATATGTATGCCCAATTCGAACCACTCATCTAAGTCAAAGGTTTGGAAGTATAACATGTTCTTCAATACCAAGGTCTTATAAAAGGAAGTCTCTCCAAGTCCAATTTAGGATCAAAATCAACATTCTCATCCATCCCTCAAACATCAATCAAAATCCCATTTCACAAACAACTCTTGTAGTCTTGGAAAATTCCTTCATGCTAGACTTTTGGAAAATCGTTTAAGTCAAATAAAAAATCATCTTGTTTAACTAAGTATGTGTAGATGAATCCTTCTTCATATGCTTCTAAGTTAAATTATCACCTTGTGGAAAAATTTATCCCAACATAACATCCAACATCTTTGGGTTTATGAGTTCATTATCCAAATCCAAATCAAATCCAAATAAAAAAATCAAAATCCAAAAGTCCTAAAGTCTAGTGCCATCCCAAGATTCTTAAGAGTTTAATCATTCACACCATCCATCTTCCATTTATCTCATCACCATCCTTTGATCCTTAAAAAAACTTAGATTTTATTCTTTACACCTAAAGTTTAGACCAACCTAAGGAATTATAGATTTTCTCCCATAGTCCTAAAATTTTATTCTTATTTTATGGTTCAAACTAGATCACAACACAAGAAAAACATGGAGAAAAACAAGGAGACATCTACTTCAAGTGACTTGATTCAAACCACACCTAAATTGAACCCCATCGGATCTAGCGACCCCCCACTCAAACTTCCTCAACAACCATAAGGTCCTCAAGAGGGAGGTTGCCAAGTGGAGGACATCATAAAAAATATCCTAGGAATGACTCAAGATGAAATCCTGGAGATTGTCCAAAATCCGAAGAATAAAAAAATTGTCAATACCATGATCAGACTTAATCCGTCACAATACATGCTTGCATTAGTGAAGGAAGGGGCTAAAATCCCTTCTGATTATGATGTATGCACAATTGTGGAACAACCATTGGGGAGTATGCCACCAATATAATTCACACCATCCTCTCAAATTATCATTCAACCCATACCCCAACCAAATCCATCCACCTTCTCCACAACACCAACATACTCTCTCAGAGCACAATTCTCCCTTCCCATGGTATCACAAGAATAAGGAAAAAATTTTGCACTAGGGGAAATCTTTGATCCATCATCATCACTAAACATATCATCTAATTTCCCATCTGACATCAAAATCCACACCAATCCTTGGTTTAGGGAAACCCCCTTTACTTATCCAAAATCAGCCAAATCAAATCAACACACTGTTGAAATTGCAACAATAGGTGGCACCAATCCAAACATCTCAACCAACCATTACACCATCCACAACATCTCAAATACCTCAAAATGTGGTCTTCCAAGGACCTAGCTCATCAACCATACTCCCCACCACACAAACCATTGTCATCACTCAAGCACCTCAAAGACCACCCCAACATAATCTCATCACACCATCTCATACCATTCCAAATCCCCCACCTCTACCACCAAATCCAAACATAGCCAACCAATACAATAGCATGTTGCAAGTGGATCAACAAGCCTATCAAAGGGCACTCCAAAAATTCCAAACCCAAAAAGCCACACAACAAGAACAAACACAACAAGCTGCATAACAAGCCCAACAGGATGCCTAGGTGCAAGCACAAAAATTGTTACAACAACAATAAGCCCAAGCGCAAGCACAATATTTATTGCAACAAAAAAAATTTGCACACCCCGTGCAAGCCACTCAAGCTACCCAAGCGACACAAGCACAAGCATAAGCCCAACATCAAGCACAATAAGCTCAAGAAAAATCCTTGTTACAACAATAGGCTTACCAATAAGATTTGCAACAATACCAAGTGCAATAATAAGACACTCAACAACAAGCTTGTTGGTTGAAACAATAACAACAACAAGCCCAACAACAAGCATTATTGGTGCAACAACAACAACAAGATAAACAACAAGCTTTGTTGGCACAACACCAACTCCATGCATATCATCAAACGTTAGTTGCACAAAAAACTCTTGTGAATGCACCACCAAGTTCACAAGTCACCCCATTCGTCATCCAAAATATATTCATTCCACCACCTGACTTGGAAACTGATTTGTCCACCCAAATCAAAAATCTCTCACAATAGGTGTTGGACATATAATCTGGGAAGACCCCAAAATCACAAGGGAATCTATGCCCTTATCCGTTCGACAGGAGCATTGTGATGAAGCCATTCCCACAAGGCTTTGAGATACCAAAATTTGAAAAGTATCATGGAACTAGAAATCCCAAGGATCACATCAGGGAGTTTTATGTACAATTCATGGAAGTTTCCTACAATGACTCCTATCTAATGAGGCTCTTCCCCCGAAGTCTAGCTAGCCTAGCCATGGGTTGGTTCTCTTGTCTTCCTCCTGAAATCAAAAAGTTCCAAGAGGTTTTGGACGCATTCATCAAAATTATTCATTCAACATGGGCATGGATGTAAGCTTGGAAGATTTGTCCAACCTTAAGCAAAAAAAGGGAGATTCATTTGCATCCTTCTTGCAATGATGGAGATCCAAAGCCAATAGAAGCAAGTGGGCCATTCTAGAAGAACATCAAGTTAGAACTATCATCGCAAATCTTGAAGGGACCTTGGCCTTCCATCTCAAACTGCAGTGCATCACCTCCTACAATCAACTCATTCCCAAATCTCTTAACATAGAAATATCCCTCATTGCATAAGGGGGGACACCCACTTATCAAGATAATTTCCCATTAACAAGCTACAATGACAAACCTCGAACATGGGTAAAAAAAAAATTCACCAACGATGGTGTTGTTGAGGCCAAGGTTGTAATAAGTGCTCCAAAACAAAACATGAAACAAGCATACCAAAAAACTCAGAATAACACCCCTCGATCTAACACATCCTAGCAACAAAACAACACACAAATAGTCAATATTGTAAATGATCACAGTGGACCATCCCCAAGAAATCGATATCCCCAAAATGAAAATACACACCACTTGGAGAACTTGTCGAATTTGTTATGAAATGACTCATTGATGCTCACATCATCACACTCCTAGTCATTGAGAATTACCAAGAGCATCAAGTTAATCCACCATGGTATAATGAGAAGCACATGTGTGATTTTCATAAGATAAAGGGGCACACCACAACTAGTTGCATGAGGCTCAAAAATTTGATCAAAGATCTCATTGAAAACAAGACTATTACCATTGATCAACTAGCTGGAAATCAGGACCTCAAGATATACATGAATTTGATGTTGGATCATGATAAATCAAACAAAAATGGAAAAGGGTAGAAGTATGGAAATGTCAACCATGTTTATGACCATGTTGTTGTTGGTAAAACAAGAGTAGACAACTGAGAGGGGGGTGAATTTGTTGTCACAAAATTTAAAACTTTTTCAAACTTATTAACCTTTAATCTTAGATCTGATAATTAATAGTGGAATCATGAATCAACAACACATCAGAAACACATGAAGACCAATATTTTATACGTGGAAACCCTATTAGGGGAAAAACCATGGTGGGTGTTATTTCACAAGATTATACCTTGTTAAAAGTATAATGAAGAATGAATAAGGAATGAACATGCATTCAAGCACACTGCCTAGAGCTCATTGCTCAAAGGAAGGCTCAGTACCTTACAAAAAAATTCAAATTAAAACCATCTGAAGAATATGAACTGAGAAATTAGCTTCTTCAAAATCTTGATGACAATTCTGAATAGGCACATAAATACTTCTTCACACACTGCTCTTGAACTCAAATTATCTTATCTTTATTCACACATTTCACATACATACTTCCCTCACACATCTTCAAAATGAAGAAAACAATCGCTCTTATATATCCGCTTCAAGGATTTACATTAACAACTTTTTTGGCCAAAAATAAAAGAATAAATTACAAACTGTTGGCCCAATTCATGAACAAATCTCAATGTGCACCAACCTAAGTCAGTCACAGCATAATGAAGACCTAAATCAATATCCTTGAATGTGCCAAGCAATTTGAAATTAATCCATGATGATCCACAAAACGCTACAACCATCATGTCGGCCAAGAACATGAAAACCCAAAAAAACAATGAAAAAATCTCTGACCATGATCACACCAATCAACGCGGGTGTGCAACAAGGATAGGGCATGATCTAGAAATATCCACGAATGTCATAGGAACATACACAAGAACTGGAATTACCAAAATTTCATTCTCTTCTTTTAGAAACATTAGCTACAGTAACAAAATGACTGTAGGAACACCGAAACACACAACCTACACAAATATTGATGCATGCCATTTAAACTTCTGAGGAACATAATAGATAGGCTTAGCAACAAACCCATTAAAGTGAAACACCTGAAAACCAACTTACATAAATTTCCACCATTATGATCTTTATAGCTTCATAGAGTGCCTGCAACATATTTATTCTAATTTTCTCAATATCCTCGACATATACAACCTTCAAATCCTCAAATGCTAATAGTGTTGAAATCAATGACAACCACATATCAACAACACAATCATAACATCCAACAATCTCCCCATTTTGCATTGATGGCAACACATGATGTGAAAAATACCATCAACACAACTAGCTCTCCTTCTCATACTATTCTTCTCCCTTTCTACTCTTCTCTCCCAAGGTTTTTCACATTACACTTCTCCCCCTTTGACATCAATGGAAAAGGTACACAAGCTCTAAACCACATATCTGAAACATCTGTCTACTCCCCCTAAGTAGCAGCCACCACAAGATCAATCCAGAATAAGATGTGACAATGAATTCATGGACTAATGCAAAGACCTGCATCTTTAGTTCTTATCAAAAGGGGAAATCATCCCTAACTTTCCTTTGATGTACTCAAAAGTATCCTGAAGTGATGGCTTGGTAAAAATGTCTGCAATTTTCTCCTTAGTAGGTACATACTCCAATTTGATTTCTTTGTCAATCACTTTGTCTCTCAAGAAGTGATATTTGATAGATAAATGCTTTGTCTTTGAATGCAACACTGGATTCTTAAAAAATTTTATGGCACTTGAATTGTCATAGAATATAGCAATGGGTTCCTCATACTCAATTCTAATATCTCTCAACATTTTCTTCATCCATATTATTTGAGTACAATTTTTTGCAGCAACAATATACTCTGCCTCAATAGTAGATAAGGAAATGGAATTTTGATTTTTACTTAGCCAAGATACCATCTTCTTCCCCAAGAAGAATGCACCCCAACTAGTAATTTTTTTGTCATCCACATCTCTTTCCCAATCTACATCAGTAAAGGTGCTCAAGATAAGATCATCATCTTTAGGATAGTAAAGACCAAAGTCAACTATCCCTTTCATGTATTTGAATATTATTTTCATAGAAGTCACATGAGATTCCCTTGGATCAACTTGATATCTAGCAACCATTCATACAACATTCATGATGTCTGGTCTAGTCTGAGTCAAATAGAGTAATCTACCAATCATTGACCTATACCTTTTTTTATTTTCTTTAGGAGAATCATCATTCTATGGAAGTTTGCATCCGGTTACCATGGGTGTAGCAATGGGCTTTGAGTCTTCCATGCCAAAAAAATTCAGTAGCTCTCTTACATATTTGGACTGAGATATAAAAATTCTATCTTTTAACTGAGTGATTTGTAATCCTAAAATAATTTCAGTTCTCCAATCATTGACATTTCAAACTCACTTTTCATTTCATCAAAAAACCTCATACATAAATCATCATCACCTTAAAAAATAATGTCGTTAACAAAAACTTCAATAATCAACTCTTTATTCTGATCCATCTTGAAATATAGGTTGTTGTCAGCAGTAACTTTATTGAATCTGAGCTTCAACAAGTATTTATCTAGTCTAGGATACCATGCTCTAGGGCCTTTCTTGATTCCATATAGACCTTTCTTCAATTAGAAAACCATGTTTTCCTTATCAGTTAGTTGAAATCCATCTGGTTGCTCAACATATACTTCTTCTTCTAGCTCACCATTTAGAAATGTTGACTTCACATCCATTTGATAGACTTTGTAATTCTTAAAAGCAACATAAGCAAGAAAAAATTTTACATCTTCAATTCTAGCAATAGGGGAAAAAGTCTCTTCAAAATCAATACCTTCCATGTACGAGTACCCTTTACAAACTAGTCTTCCTTTGTTTCTGACCACTTGACCTTGTTCATTCAGCTTATTCTAAAAGACCCATTTGGTTCCAATCACATTTTTATTCTGAGGTCTAGAAACAAGAATCCGTGTATCATTTTTCTCTATCTCCATTAGTTCTTCCTTCATTTCTTCTATCCAATATTCATCCTTACATGCTTCATTGACATTGTTGGGCTTAGTCTTGGAAATCGGACAATATTCTTCTACAATTTTCTTTCTAGTCTACACACCTTTGTTCTTGTCTCCTATAATCCAACTTTAAGAATGATTTTTCTTTACATACCTTGGAACTTTAGGATTCTCTTTGACTTCTGGTTCTTTTGTTCTTTCTTCTATACTTCCACTAGCTTTCTTCTTCTTGATTTTGTTAATTCACCGAAACAATTTGAAGTTGATTCTATGTTTGCACATTCTTTCCATTATTAGTACTATCATCTTGGTCATCTGAGTCATATCCATAGTATCTAGATGATCTAGCAGTGTCTTCATCAAATCTAACATTTTCACTTTCAACCATTTTCTTCAATCTTCTGTTGTACCACTAGTAGGCCTTCTCTTAGTAGAGTAACCTAGAAAGATTCCTTCATCACTTCTAGCATCAAACTTGCCTATATCTTCATCTCTCTTGATATAACATTTTCTTCCAAATATTTTGAAATATTTAACAGTAGTCTTATAACCAAACCACAACTCAAAAGGAGTCTTACCAAAATTACCATTGACATTTACTCGGTTGATAGTATACACAACAGTGCTTATAGCTTCTCTCTAGTAGATATGAGGAACATTTTCTTCCAACATCATTGTTCTAGAAACATCAAGAATCGATATGTTCTTTCTTTCAACAACACCATTCTGTTGAGGGATCCGGGGAGTAGATAGCTGACTTTTGATTCCATTCACTTTACATAATGAATTGAACTCCTTGTAATTCAATTCACCACCTCTGTATAACCTTAATCATTTGATCTTTAAACTTGTCTCATTCTTGTCATATCTTTGAAACTTTTGAACTTTTCTAATGCTTCATGTTTTTCTCTCAAGAAAGCAACCCATATCATTCCAGAATAATCATCAATACACAACATAAAGTACCTTTCTCCTTGAAGAATACTGATTCTAGAGGGACCACATAGATCAGTGTGCACCAACTCTAGTACTCCATTAGAGTTATGATGTTTTCTTTGAAATTAAATTATAGTCTTCTTTCCCATCTAACATTCCTTGCACATAGTGTTAATAGGATTCACTAGCTTAGGAAGATCTCTAACTACTTGAGAAGAACTTACTTTGACAATGCTATCAAAGTTCACATGACACAACCTCCTATGCCATAGCAAACTTACATCAACTTGAGCAATTAAACAAATTTCACTATTAGTACTCAAGTGGACAATGTTACCTTTTGTCTTTGTACCTGAAGCAATTACATTTCCTAAATTTCCCAGTATCCTGCACTTACCATTCTTGAACTGAAGATCGTATCCCTTGTTCACCATCTGTCCAACACTCAACAAGTTATTTTTTAAGCCTTCTACATAAAGGACATCATCAGTTTTATGTTTTCCATGAAAAGAAATAGTGCCTCTTCCACGAATCACACTAGAAGTGTTGTCTCAAAATATTACAACACCACCATCATATTTTTCTAAGCTTACAAAATTTCCTTTGTCACTAGTCATATGATGTGAGCATCTGCTGTCAATCACCCACTCATCTTTTTCTTCAATTTTGGCTGCAATCTCTTTCTCAACATTCACATTACTAGCAAATTCAGTGGACATGTGACCATTTTACTTGATAGCAATGAATACCCATCCTTCTTCATTTCCATTTTCATTGTTAGATTCATCATCAGTAACACCTTCTTCAACATAATAAAATTTCTTTTGAAATCTAGACTTATTAGATTTGAACCTAGGAGTTCTTTCAGGACACCTTGACGCAAAATGACCTATTTTACTACAAGAGAAACATTTAATACGTAAATTTCCTTTGTACTTACCTTGACCTCTGGCTTCTCTTTTTAAAATCAATGCTTCCAACTCTTCTAACTCTCTTTCTTCATCTTCAATCTGTTTCATTTCATCTTCATACTTGAATTTCTTTCTGGAACTCTCTCCTAGATCATATCTCTATGGACTCTTTCCAGATACAGTAGCCTTAAATGTAGATTCTGTCTTAGGAATAGATTCACCAAATTCACTAAATTCAAAGACAACAAGTTTACTAACTAACATATCTCTTGTCACATTTGTTACTGTCCTGAGCTCTTCAATAGCGTGAGATTTTGGTTTGTAAGAATTAGGCACTAATTTGAGAACTTTAGCCACAATCTCATCTTCTTCCATGACCACTAACACATATAACACCCATCACTAGTTCATTCACTTTTTGCATGAAGGAAAAAATGTTTTCATCTTCACTCATCTTCAAGTTCTCCCACTTTCCTTTAAGAATTATTAGCTTAGCAATCTTCACTTGAGCATCTCCTTCATACAAAGTTTCTAACTTCTTCCAGATCCCATATGTTGTTCTTAGACCGATCACATTTGTCATCTCTTAATCTATCAAAGCACTCAACAATGCTTCTATAGCCCTAGTATTTGTTTAAGCTTCTTTGATTTCATCAAGAGTAGAGGGACCATTCTAAGGAATAACATATTTGTTCTTTGTGATTTTCTAGAAAGGTTCACCAATGCACTTCAAATGACACTCCATTCTAACCTTCCATAGAGAGTAGTTTGCTCCATTTTATCTAGGATTATCCTTCTTGTAAGATGTCATCTCGGATCACCTCAAGCTATTAAGATTCTTCAAAGGAACCTGCTCTGATACTATTGTTGGAAAAACAAGAGTAGACAACAAAGAGGAGGGGTGAATCAGTTGTCACATAATTTAGAACATTTTCAAACTTATTAACCTTTAATCTTAGATATGATAATTAATAGTGAAAGCATGAATCAACAACACATTAGAAACACATGAACACTAGGATTTTATACCTGGAAACCCTATTAGGGGAAAAACCATGGTGGATGTCAGTCCACAAGACTATACCCTATTAAAAGTATAATGAAGAATGAATAAGGAATTCACATGCATTCAAGCACATTGCCTAGAGTTCACTGCTCAAAGGAAGGCTCACTTCCTTACAGAAAGATTCAGATTAAAACCATCTATAGAATATGAACTGATAAATTAACTTCTTCAAAAGCCCGATGACAGTTTCGGTTAGGCACAAAAATACTTCTTCAAAATTCACTCAATCTTCTTCACACACTTCTCTTGAACTCGAATGATCTGATATTTATTCACACATTTCACATACATACTTTGCTCACACATATTCAAAATGAAGAAAACAATAACTCTTATATATTTGGTTCAAGGATTTACATTAACAACTTTGTCGGCCAAAAATAAAAGAATAAATTACAAACTTTCAACCCAATTCATGAACAAATCTCAAAGCACACCAACCTAAATTGGTGACAACATAATGAAGACCTAAATCAATATCCTCGAACATGCCAAGAAATTTGAAATGAATCCATGAGGATGCACAACACGCTACAACCATCATGTCAGCCAAGAACATGAAAAGCCGAACACACAATGGAAAAATATTTGATCACAATCACACCAATCAATGTGGACGTGCAACAAGGATAGGGAATGATATAGAAACATCCACAAATGTTGTAGGAACATACATAATAACTAGAATTACCAAAATTTCATTCTTTTCTTTTAGAAACATGGGCTACAATAACAAAATGATTGTAGGAATATTGAAACACACAACCTGCACAAATCTTGATGCGTACCACTGAAACTTTCGAGGAATATACTAGATAGGCTTAGAAAAAAACCCATTAAAGCACAACACCTGAAAACCAACTTACAAAACTTTCCACCATTCTGATCTTTACAGCTTCATAGACTATGTACAACATATTTATTCTAATTTTCTCAATATCCTCAACATATACAACCTTCAAATCCTCAAATGCTAATAGTGTTGACATCAATGACAGCCACATATCAGCAACAAAATCAAAAAATCCAATAGTTGTCACATCTTTAGATAAATGGGCAAGTGTCATCCACATCCCAAGGTCCAAATCAGACTATGGAGTCACCACACAATGTGGCAAAATCACTATCCTTGGACCGTCCATGCAAGCTAGGGAACCCCCTACAAATTCTAAGCCAATTTCCAATGGTTACAATGTCTTGGAACAGCTAAAGAAGACTCCCGCTCAGATCTCTATCATGGAGTTGCTAAAAATTTTTCTTTCACATAGGGAGATCCTAGAAAAGGAACTCACTGCGTCTTTCATACCCACATACCTTGATGCAAATCAGTTGTAGGCTATGGTTGGAAAAATCACCACACCACATCTCCTAACATTTTTCGAACAAGATCTTCCAACCTAGTCATCTCAAAACTGTGTGCTTCATCTTGAAGTCTTTGTCCATAAAAATAAAGTCAAATGTGTCTTGGTGGATGGAGGTGCGGGGATGAATATTTGTTCGCTCAAGCTAATAAAGAATCTGGGATTTTCCAAAGATATGATTGAAAAGGGAAAAGGCATCACAATATGAGCTTATGATGATCCAAAAAGAGTATCTCAAGGAACCATTCAACTTCCTATCCAAGTAGGCCCAACTATCATGGATACTACTTGCCAAGTCCTTGATCTTGACCTCCCTTATAACATTCTCCTAGGGTGCCCATGGATCCATGGTATGAAAGAATTTGCATCCATATTTCACCAATGTGTGAAATTCCCCTCTGAAAACCAAGAGGTTGCCATCCATGGTGATCTTGATCCCTTTTCTTACTACAAGAATCATGAAGCCAAATATTACAAAATCCCACAGGTTCCTAAAAATGATGAAGGCCCTTCAAATCCATATGTGGACTTGTCCACCCTACCATCCACTTCTGAGATAGAGACACCCTCCATTCCCGCCATTTTTGATATCAAGGTCATTATCCAAGACAATGAATGTGGAGATTACAAGATGAAGAAGGGTGCCTTTGTATTAGGAGAGTTACCTCAATCTCCTCGATCTCATAGAAAACCAAAATCAAGTGACATCCCATCCCAAACTTTCAGGGTAGATCCCTCTAGATTCAGATGTTGGGGAGACTTAGGCTGAAAAGTGGTAAATGAAAAGGATAAATCCAATATCCTATACTAAGATGAAAGACTTGTGCCTGCTCTTCCAATGGGCGATGCGAAAAAAGGACTACAATTGATGCTTGGCATGTGTTAGAAAAAGAATGAAATTCTTGGAAAAAAAGTGATGGCCGATTAGAACCCATTGTTGTTGAGAGATGTATGAAGAATCTAGGCCTAAGATGTACCCCTTCGAGGATAATCGTACGTGGAAGAAGTCCCCCTATTAAAATAATCAAAGCTCCTCCTTGGTTACCAGTATCCATAGGTCTACCCTTAGACAACTATACCTTGGACATAACTAATGTATGTAGTGACAGTGACGAGGATCACCTCACTGAACTACCCATGTTGTTTGAGGACTCTTCCCTATTCATGATTTCCACTGTCTTTCAAGTCAAATAATCAAACCCATGAATTAAAGCTAGTGTATCCCCAACTAATAGATTACAACGAATGAGGACCACCAATTTTACACACATTCAAAAATGATGAGGCCCTCTCATAATTCATGGGACTACAGGATACTATACCATGCAGAGACCATAAAGCTAGTTTTGACTTTGAGCTAGATACTCATGCATACTATTTGGAAACAATTGAATCTCTCAGTCCCAAAAGTGAAAATTTGAGAATAATCTCTACATATTTAAGTGAAAACCACACTATGGCACTTTTAGACCAAAAAATAGTTAAAAAAAAGGACACATCCAATAGGGAAAACCTCTCTAAGGCACCAGAGGATGCGGAGTTCAATCTTCTTCTTAGTTCTATTCATCAAGAGAAGTTAGCAGTATTGGTAGAGAAGTGTAAACCTGCCAACTTGGGGATTGAGGTGACGCCACATATAACCTTCTCTGCATAATCACTTTTGACTAAAGAACAAGAGCTCTTGGCTACATTTCTAAGAGAAATTAAGGTAGAATTTGCATGGACCTATGCCGACATTCCAAGTCTTGATCCAGAAGTGGTTGTTCACCATTTAGTTTTCTATCCAAAGGCCAAGCTAGTAAAGCATAAACTAAGAAAAGTACATCCATAGATCACACTTTTAGTCAAACTTGAGTTGTGGAAACTCCTGGATGCTAGCTTCATAAGGCCCAATGATTATCCTGAGTGGGTCTCAAACTTGGTACTAGTCACTAAGCCCATTGGGGGCATATGCATCTACTCTGACTTCAGATATCTAAACAAGGCATGATAGAAGGATGATTTCCCTCTCCTGAACATAGACACGATTGTGGATATGATGGCAGGACATGAAATGTTATCAATAATGGATGGATTCTCAGGGTACAACCAGATCATGATAGCCAAAGTAGATCAGCACAAGACAACTTTCACTTATCGATGGGGAACATACTACTAGAACATGATGTCATTTGGGTTAAAGAACATTGGGGACACCTATCAAAGGGACATGACTCTCATCTTTCATGACATGATTCACAAGTCTGTAGAGGATTATGTGAATGACATATTGGCCAAATCAACAAAGTGATGGGATCACATAGCAACACTAAGTTCCATCTTTGACAGAGTGGAGGAATACAAGGTAAGGCTCAACCCTAAGAAATATGTCTTCAAGATACAATTAGGAAAGTTACTAGGGTACATTGTATCCATGAGAGGAATCGAGATAGACCCCTTCAATGTTAAAACAATTCTTGAGATGAGGGCACCAAGGACATTGAAGCAACTAAGAAGCTTACAAGGAAGACTCTAGTCTATCCATCGATTCATAGCACAATTAGTAGATAAGGCTATCCCATATTCTCATCTACTCCACAAGGGGGTAGCATAGAAATGGGATGATAAATGTGATCAAGAATTAAACAAGATCAAGGAGTACTTGCTTACACCACCAGTTCTTATGCCACCAATTCCAACCAAACCCTTGATCCTATATATATTAGCAATAGCACAACCCTTGGTGCTCTCTTAGCATAACATGATGAAAACGAGGAGAGAGATATTTACTACATCAGTAGAACCATGATTGGACACGAGATAAATTACACATCCATTGAGAAGGCTTTCTTAGAAGTCATGTTCACAACATAGAAATTTAGACACTATATGCTGGCACACCAAATAAAACTCACTGCCAAGATAGACCCACTCAAGTATCTACTTTCTAAAGCAATGCTCATAGGGTGAGCAACTAAATGGGTTATGATCTTGAAATAACATGGCATTGAGTATGTGGATTGAAAGGCCATTAAAGGACAAGTAATTATAGATCAGCTGGTAGAAGCACCAATGTACAAGTAGAGAATCCACTTGTATCAGAATTCCCTGATGAGTCCATCTTCAATGTAAGCATAGCATATCACTAGAAAATATACTTTGATGGATCCTACGCAGCATAGATTAGGGGTGGGTATTATCCTCATCACACCGTAAGGGGATTGTATTCCTAAATCCTACTGATTATCTTTCCCTTGCACTAATAACATTGTTGAATATGAAGCCCTTGTGGTCGGACTCAAAATAGCAGTACAATTGAAGATCATGGCTCTTAAATTCAATGGAGACTCTCAGCTAGTCATCAATCAAGTCAACAATGAGTACCAAACTAAAGATGACAAGCTAACTCCCTACAAAAAAATGGTGGAAAACATCAAAAAATTCTTCATTGACATCACATTCGAGCAAATACCAAGGGAAAATAACAGAGTGGCAGATGCCATGGAAACAATTGAATCACTACTGGATATCCCACACAATGTCCTTAAACATGAATTCCTGGTAGAGCAGCTTCTCATACAAGCTTTCAAGGTACCAGAGTCTAAATTTGTGTGTGAAATCATTAGTCCCGGTAACCTGTGGTATCATGACATTTACACTTATTTGAGAATAGGAGTCCCCCCTATCGATATCACTCTAAAAATTAAGAGACCTTTTTCAATAATTCATCCTTCTTTGTTATCTTAGGTGACACCTTATACCATAGGAGTATTGAGGGAACCCTTTCATGATGCTTAAAAACTCAAGAGGCTTTGACTGCTTTAATGGAGGTACATAATGGCATTTGTGGTTCACATTTGAGTGGTATGACCTTGGCCAATAAGTTGCTGAGAACAAGGTACTATTGGCCGACAATGGAGAAGGAAGCCCACAAATATGTCAAAAAGTGCTTGCAATTCCAACAACATGGGGATCTCATCCATGCACCAGCCCAAGAGCTCCACCTAATTGTTACACCTTGGCCCTTTTCATAGTAGGTGCTCGATCTCATTGGAAAAATAATCCTCACCTCATTTAATGTACACAAGTTCATTATGACCACCACAAAATACTTCACAAAGTGGGTAGAGGCCATCTCAATGACCTATATTACATGAAATCAGATTTCCAAGTTCATCCTTAATTACCTCATTTGTCTCTACAGTGTCCCACGAGCCATTATCTCAAATAACTAGACACCTTTTAGAAACCAGGATGTTTGAGACCTATGCCAGAAATTCAACATCCAACATCACTTTTCTACTCCATAGTACCCACATAGTAATGGCCAAGTTGAGGCTACAAATAAAACCATCTTTAGAATCCTCAAAAAGATAGTCAATGAAGCTAGTCATGACTGGCACTTGTAGTTGAACCCCGCCCTTGGGCCTACCAAACAAGTATTCACACACCAATAGGTGCAACCCCATTTTCCCTGATCTATCGATCAAAATCCATACTCCCCATTGAGATCAAGATCCCATCCCTAAGAATATCATTGCAAAATCTCATTAAACATGAAGAATATCGGGTATCATGATTGAATGAGATGGAACTACTGGATGAGCAGCACATGGATTCCTTAAACCATTTGACTATCTACCAAAATTGTTTCAAGTGGAGCTACAACAAGAAGATCAGGAGTTGGACCTTCCAAGTCAGAGAGATGGTATTGAAGAAAAATCAGAAAAATGTACCAAACTTAGATGGCAAGGGCAAGTTTGAACCCAATTATTTGGGACCCTTAATCATCACAGTAAGCTACAAGTTAGGGGCATATCAACTATCAACACCCGAAGGGGAGCCTCTTTAGGAGCTCTTGAATATCTCCCATCTTAAAAAGATTTATGCCTAATCCTTCAGGTTATAAAACCAAAAAATCCAAAAAAGTAAAAAACTATAAAATTCCAAAAAAAATCAGAAAAAGGATTGAAAACAATAAAGATAAAAATAATCCTCTAGTGAAAACCACTTCGGTGGCGCTTTGGGAAAGTACCTTGGTGAAAACCTATAAAACAAGCACCTTGTGTAAATAATAAATTTCCATCCACTATGATCTTTGCAGCTTCTTTTTCATCACACTTCCACATCTCCATCCACCACCTGTCTGTGTCCGTGTCATAGCTTGATTCTATGTTCATATCACGATCCCTCCTAGTACAACTTGGCATATTCCCAAGGTTAGTTTGTCCTACCTATATCAGAGTAGTCTATCACATAACATTGGGGGCATGTTCCTATACCTACATTGGATCGGATTCATGTATATTCTTGTAGTCTTCCTTAAAATCAAAAATCAAAAAACATCAAAAAATCAAAAAATTAAAAAAACATTCACAAATCCAAAAAATCTAAAATAACATCCAAAACATATCAAAATCCAAAAATAAGTCAAAAATAAAAATTAAATAGAGTCATCTTGTCGAACTACGTCATCTCTAAGCTTGAACATAGGAAAGGTTAATCTTTGATCATCCCCCAAGACACATTAGGTCAGTCCTTTAGGAGTCTGTCACAATAAGCTAGTAATCCATTGTCCATATCACATCAATAATTGAGTTTGTGTCATTCAAACTATGTGGTCTCTACGCGTATAACATAGGAAAGGTTAATATTTGATTAGCCCTTAAGGACCCTAGGATAGGTCCTTAGGTTAGTCTCTTGGTCAAAATCTTAGAAAACCCAAAAACATTGGAAATTTTGAAAAGCAAAACATTTGTAGAACATCTTGAAAATACCAAAAACAACCTCAAAAGATTTTCAAAACACCAAAAACATTCAAAAAACCCAAAAAAGTGCATCTATCCCATCTCTCTTTCACCCAAAATAAACATTCGCTCATAATGAATCATCCTCACCCTCAACCTTTGGTGAAACCTTAAGAAACAAGTCTAGTAAGTTAAAAGTGAAAAAACTCAAGCATCAAGGTCTCAAGTCTAGGTTGGTAGGTAAACAAGTTGGTCAACTCTTGATATTAATAGGTTATCATCCAGTCAATCTCACCATTATCTAATAACATCATGTCCTAGGATGCATCCTTCCTACAATAGACATCAACATTAGGAATCATTGTAGTTTAATCTTTGCTAGTAGTATGAAGAACATTAGCTTGTTTTTTATTTTATCTTTGTCTTTCGATTTATCTTATTGCGCTCATTCTAATGACCTCTCGATGATGTCTAAACAAAATATTTAGAGAGAAAGGAATGGGGAAACAATGATTATCTTTTTATTTGTTGTGCTTTTTTTATGATCTTGCATTATAATCTTGGTCATCCATGCTTTGTTTGGTTTGTAGGGAAGGTGTTTTAGGTGTCTTTTTGACCACATAGGAAGGCTTGTCTTTTTGACGACATAGGAAGGATTGTCTTTCTATATTTTGGTCTGAGATATTTGAAGTATCTAAGCTGCATTTTAAATAAGGTTTCATATGCCAAGTGTGAATAGGAGTACTCCTATCTGATTATTGAGTCAAAGTCCATCACACTAGGTGCAACACCATCCTGGTTCTTTATACCTTGATGCATCCTACCTATGTGTGTTATAAAACATAAGGTAAGTAAGACCTTTTAAAATCCCAATTCCTGATAAGCAATACATCATCATCATCATCAACACCATCATCATCATCACCATCATCATCATTTCTAATAATGTCTCATAGATCATGGACTTGTTGGATCCTCCTTTCATCATTATTTTCTTATTTCTTCTCTCTATGCTAACATGGTATCATGAAAGTTAATTAGAAACATCATTAATGCAATCATCCTACATCCACCAATCATCAACATACATACATCTCATATTCTAAAAAAAATCATATCATAATCAATCACATATCATAGTCATTATTAAATTCACATCATTGCATATCTTAAATCATTACATATAATAGTCACCTCATATCACATCATTACATTTTATAGTCATTTTAAGTTAAAAAGAAGGATATATTTGTTATTCTAGTATCTTATAAATCATAATCATTGCACATCATAGGAATTCATATCATGGCATATCTTATAAATCATAATCATATCACATCATTGCATTAAAACCATTGCATTCGCACCATTGCATATCACATTATTACATATCATAAGCATTTCCCATCATTAATCATTTGCATATCACATTATTGCATATTATAAATCAATGCATTTCATAATGAACATCACATATCATAATCATCACATGTCAAAACATATCATGATCGTTGCATATCATAAAAATTGGATATACCATCATACAAAAACATTGTATTTGCATATCATAATATCACGTACAACTCATAATCTCATAATCAATCCATTTTGCATTATCATTTAGAACACCATATACATTTGTTAATCTAAGCCTCTCATAAACCATACATTTGCATTCATTGCATAATCATATAAGCATCATCAAATCATCCACATTTGCATCATCATCATCATAAAAGTGCATATAAAAATACAAAAAAGAAATGCATCCATAAACATTTGCATATCATAAATCATCCATTACATAGGGTACATCATATCAGATAAACATCAAACACATCCATCCATAATACGTAAATAAAATAGGTTGCATCTCATAATGAATCGATCATATCATATATATATCAAAATATAACTGTCATGGTACAAATCAAGGTCATATGTATGTGTATAAATCAATTTATAAAATTCCCACGAGGCTATAAAAATGGAGCCCGTGGATCTCAAAAAGAATGGTGTCAATCAAAAGCTGTGGTAGCTAGCCCTGGTGGATGCTCCCCTCACCTGCCTACCTCTCTTGTTGGTCCTCTATCTATCTCACGCTAGTCTGATAGGAGTACTCTGGTACCCAAGTTGTTGAGGGTATAACCTACTGATAGTGAAGCCGATAATACTCATCCTCCCATACTACCTCATGGTACATCTGCATTGGGACTATCCTGCTTTGTGATGCAACAACCATGATCTTCAGCTACTATCTCCTACCAACCTCTTGTGCCAGTTACAACTCTTTCATCTTCCATTGTTGTCTCTCATGGTATCTCTCTATAGTAAGGGCCTGGACCTACTATCTAGCCTGGTCCTTCTCTATTGTAAGAGCATGCACCTGTGCTTGTAGCCCCTGAACCTGCCCCTAAAGCTGTTGTATCTAGGCATCTCGTGGGTCTAGCTATGGTGGAGGTGGTGGCCTCTAATCTATCTGAGGTGGCTACTAGTCTATGGGCTGATCCATATGTTAGTCCCTCAATGGTGGCTACTAATCTCTTTAATCTGGCTGATGAGGATGTGGTCCCCTCCTCCTGTGCCGCTTCCTCCTCTAGGTGTGCCTAGAAATTGATCTAATTGTCCCTCCTCTATTTTCCTACCTCAGGGTCTCTACCATGGAAGTGTTGCCCCTAGAACTATCAATTAGATGAGGGGCTTGAACCAATCATCATAGGCACGTGTGGTTCCTAGATCCTCCTATCCCCGATCATAGGCCCATGGCCTAGCCACTAGCTGCCTAAGACTATCTACAACCTTTGTTGCTGGGATCATCCAACCCCATGAAATCTCTCTGGTAGACCGGGAGAAGATACCCATATATTGATCATCTACCCTATCTTGGATGTCCCCAAATTGTCGGGCTACCCTGTTTGGTAGGTAGTGCTCAATGATGGTGTGCTCGCACCCCTACATCAGTTTGTCCTTCCTGGCATAAGATAGCTAAGCTACATCATCATACCAGGCCTGCATCTATAACCAAGGTCTCCAAGTGAACACTATCATCTCATCCAGGACCCTCCACAAGTGAGGAAGAGTAAACCATCTTGTATGTATCAATGTAATGCCTCTCTGGTACCTCTAAATAGCTGGATCATCGAGCTCAACATCGATAAATGTAACAATCATTCAGAGCACGAAAATGTGCTTCCAAGCCTAGATGTGCAACAATGTAATGCTGGTCCCAATCACTTCACTATCACAATAGGAAAACTCATGCAAATCGTGATATAATGAGGCTAACATGATTGATCCCCAAGCACACGAATTCCTCTTGAAGAGAATCTTCTCCCAATCCAAACCCATCTTGGACTGAAGTATCAACCTCACCGATGTGGAGCTACTAGTCCTAAAATAATCGTGGACATAATTTGCTGGAAGGTTGACACCCACCCCTATAAAACTCAAGGTCGATCTGAACCTTATTAAAAATGATCTCATCTATCTCCATGACCTCATAGCATACATTAGTGCTGACATCCATGTCATATATAACTTGATCACCATGTATCGGCAACTGAAATATTTGCTACATGTCCTCTAGTGTAACAGTCGCCTCACCAGTAGGAAGATGAAATGATGAAGTCTCATTGTGCCACCTCTTTTCCAATGTACTCATCATATCTAGGTGGGTTCTCATGATGGGTGCATAAGCAATGTGCCAGAGGCTTATCATGCCAAGGTGCTCCTGTAGTATCTCATGTAATCCGCTTAGTCTACTTAGCACCGAGGGTCGGTGCTTGCATGAATGCATAGGCTCTCTATCCTCCTACACCCATGAATCCACATCGCTAAGTTTAAAAAAAATATTGGAACCCATTTGAAGTTTTCAACACTAAAATAGAAAATATGTTGTTGTTTGCAAAGGCACCACTCTTTGAAAAATCCAAACAGCAACATCGGAACCCAAAAGTGTAAACCAAGTTGTTGTGTCGCTATTTGCATGTGCGGCCCTGTTTGACTCAAAACCCTACAAACCTAACTGAACTACGATATCGCCATTTGTGATGGTGTCACCCTTTGTCTTTTACAACCATAATATCAAATTGTGACACTGCGTCACAATAAGTAGTAGCGGCACTATTTGACCCCTAGTGTCGTTGATTTGGCACCTTTAGCGTTGCTATATAGCGACGTTGAGAGTTTTGAATTTTCAAATGGTAATAAATGCACTAAAAATATGAAATTAAAGGTCAGGTTATGATCACATACCGTCGGTCCTGTGCCTCTAGGTCTTTGGTAGACTCAAACTTGCTCAAAAATGTGTCGGGGAAGCACTCTTTGCACCATCATGTAGGAGGGTTAGAGCTCAAAACATTGGAAATCTCAAGGTGTGAATGCAAAAATGAGTGGAAAGTGACCCCTCCAAAGGTATTTAAGCATGAAAATTAGGGTTTTTGCTCTGTTTTAGCCATCAAACCAAGGTTTTGTGCCCTTGATCTCATTTTTTCCCAACCGAAGCTTGTTTCGGGTCTTTTTCTTGTGTTTTGGCATATTTTCAGCATCCTGGAACCTTTTTGGACCCATTGGACAGCTTGTCATCTTTTTTCAAGATCTCCCCCAAAAATCCAAATTTTCATCCAATCTCTCAAGGGGGTAGTATACCGGCATAATTCTTCTGCTGGGGCAGCAGTGGGGCATCCGAAAAAGTCAATTTCTTTTTTAAATTTTGGTCTCGAAAAGTTTATTCTTTTAACCAACGCAACAGGTACATTGCTTCAAAGAGGGGCAAAATGTAGATGTTCAAATTATCTTGATTGATATCATGCACATGATCCTGATTTACTAACATCAGTTCTCCCTGAATCACTTCTTTACTAACCAGTTAATTAAATAATCCTTATCTAATTAATTCATCATATTCCTCTTTTAATTAAATAAATCATTTTATTTCATTAAATCATTATCTTCTTTCAATTAAATAAATCATTTTGTTTAATTAATCTTAATGTTCCTCTTTTAATTAAATAAATCATTTTATTTGGTTAAATCAAATTTCCTCTTTTGATTTAATAAATCACCCTTATTTTATTAAATCTAACATCACCCCTTTTAATTAAATAAATCAAACTTTATTTAATTAAATCTAATGTCCACTATTCCTCTCATTTGATTTAAATAAATCCAAAAAATCTAAGTCAAATGTCAAATCAACTAATCTCCATATAAGTTAATTAAATCCTAATTAACTCTAACTCTAATCCATCAAATCCTCTAGATTTTGCAAATTGCACATGTAAATCAATTTAATTGATTTATAAATTCTTCTATTTTCATTCAAAAGGGCATCTCATTAGAATATTCCTCCAATTTGAAATCTCCCCCCTAAAAAGACTTGTTCTCCAACATGGCATTTAAGTCTCTTACAAATCCTTTTTCTTGAGCCAAGTGGAATTAAATCCTCTTCCACATCTCCCTCCACAAGCCACCTTTCAGATTTCAAATTTCCACCTAATTGTATTTATTTGCACATTGATCAAAATGTGCTCCACCTCTCTTCAATAACATGTTGACAAATGGCACATTGTTATTGGTTCATTTCTAATCCCACATCCTTCATTTTTTTCATTCATCCATCCTTATTTCCTATAAATGGAGAGCTATTCTATTGATTTTACATCCACAATTAAGGAAAAGTCATTATCTATAATTTTAATATAAATTCATCTATTGTTCATCAAGGTTTTCATAGCATTTTATCAATCTTAGCTAGGTTATGGTCAAATTTTCATCAAGGAGCAACATCATAAACAATCCACATCAAAAATTTGTAAGGAATTGAGAAAGGGATACTTTCCATATCAATGTAGAACCAATTCCCCCATGGGATGCTAGTTTGCATGTCTTGAGCAAGATTTAATAGCTTTCATTTCATTAGTTTCACTTTATTTCTTATTTTTGGCATTTGAATGAATTGGATGGGGAATGATTGTTTTAGATTTTTTTATTGACTAATATGTTGGCATATGGATTCTAGACTTGTCATTGATGGCAACCTAAGTCATTAATCTGGTCCACAACTTAGTATTTTTCCATACGAACAGAAAGAGTAAAGAGCAGAGTATTATTGGAAGTAAGAATGAAGAACAAGGTATCTGACTAAAGTTAAGTCAGTCGATCAATATGAATTATAAACTTATTAGTTCATGATGCGCATCTCAGGGAAGATTGTTGAGTATTTGGAATACCTTATTCTCAAGTTTTGTGCCTGTGCATCAATCGACGTACGAGTTTGGAGAATTGATGTATTAATTTTATGTTTATCAATGTTACAAGGATGACTTGGTGGATATTTCTGTTGCGGATGTCTAAGGAGAAATTATTTAAAAAAAATTGTGTTTGAACATGTTTATTTAGGTCCTCACTATGCTATGGTCAACTTTGGATGGTACACATTAAGAATCACTTGTGGATTTGGCCGACCGTTGGAAAATATTATATGTTTTGTTAAAGCCGACATGAAGATAATATCATCCTTTGATGCAGATATATAAGATTGATTGTTTATATCATTTTGGTATTGAAGCATAATGAATGAAAAGCATATTGTAGTGTGATGCAAAATTTAGAAGGGAAATTATGTGAATTCATGTGTGCATATAAGATTTGTGATGTGAGTTGCAACAGAGCAGAGTAGAAGAGAAGAATCTGACAAAAGGCAGGAGATTGATAGATGTGCTTAATCGAAATTGTAACTAGGCATTGATAGATGCTATTCCTTCCATTCAACTCTTCAGATGGATTTAATCTGAACATTTTGTAAGGAAGTGAGCCTTCCCTTTTGCGCAGTGAGCTCTAGGCAGTGTGCCTGAATGCAAGTGCATTCCCATTTTGTAAAAAATATATTTGAGTACTCAAATTGTGGATTGAACTCCACCGTGGTTTTTCCCCTCAGAGGTTTTCCACATAAAAATCCTTGTGTTATGGTGTTGTGGATGATTGCTTTGTGTATTTGCATTTCTCTTTCAGTTCAAAGTTGTAAATGGTTTTAAATATCATATAAATAAAGTTGATTACAGAACACTGATTCACCCCCCTCTCAGTGTTCCTAGATTCCAACAATTGGTATCAGAGTTGTGTTCCTCAGAAGAAGCTTGACATCTTGAGGTGGATCTTGGAATTTAATGGACTTGGTAGTCTTTAACAATAGCTTGTGGTGGCACTTGATGATCTTGATCAGTCTAAACTAGAAGTCCATGAATTGAGAGAAAATTTAAGGGATGCTGATAAATTCATTCATTCATTGAAGGATGAGATTGTTAAATCTAGGGAAAAGAGGAAGGATATTTGTGATCAGATTAAGTGAACAAAGAGAGAAAACATGGATGATACTCACCTAAATCAAACCTTGAAGGAAATAACTCAGGAATGTGAAAAACTTGTTAGAGACAATGCTACCCTAAAGCATGAAATAGAATCTATTGTGATGAAGCTGACTAAGGAAATTGAAGAAAGGAAGAAGAATGAGCATAATCTTGCTTAGTCCTTAAAAGAAAGATCTAATGAATGCAGAAGAAAAAATAGAGAATTCATTTAGTTGGAGATTCAACTGCAACAATCAAGAAAAAATGAAGAAGAGCTGGATTTTTTTTTTAATTCTCGGTAATGAGCTTACTACTACAAATGATACAAGGAGAAGTTTAAGATTATTTTTGTTAATCTTGATGAGCTAACTCAAGGAAAAAATATTGGAAATGACAAGCGAGGTCTTGGATATGAGAAAGGAGAAATTTTTGGATCTAAACAAAGAAATCAAATGAACAAAGGTGGAAGGTATCTGGTAAGAAAACCTAATGCTGAAAAGTTTAATGGATACTATTTTTCCTGCGATAAATTTGGTCATATGGCAGCTCAATGTAGAAGTAAAATGAAATCAAGTGATTTATCAATGTATGGTCAATGTTTCAGTTGCAATAAGTTTGGTCATAAATCAACTGAATGTAGAAATGTGTCAAACAACTTTTTCAATAGAAGGAATGTTGGATGTTATACCTATGGAAGATTTGGGCATATTGCTAACCAGTGTAGATCAAGAAGAAATCAATGGAATTATTATTCTAGACAAGAAAATTTTGTGTGTTACAATTGCAACAGGTATAGTCACATTGCAAGATTTTGTAGAAACAAAAATGTGGATAGAAGAGGTCCGACATATAGAGGAAAAAATACACAGAAAGATGATAAAGGAAAAGGGAAAGTGACTGTGGATGAAATAGGAGATCAGATGAAGAAGACATGGGTAAGGAAGAACAAGTTTGATGATGGAAATGGTTCAAAACTAGAACTTGCTTCTAGTAATTCCTTGAAAAATTGATCTCAAGCCATTGGCCTAGGGGGAGTTTTTCAAAGAAAATCCTTTGTTCCTAATCAGTAGTTAGCACCAAAATGTAGGAGATTGTCAATAATTGTGCTAATAGTTTACAAATACATTGGAGATCACTTGTACATAAATCTAAGAAGTTGAAGGTGCGCAAAAGATTTTTTCTCTCGCTGTCTGAGAAAGTAGGGTATCCAGAAACACCTAGGGAAAAAGAATTTATGACCACATAAGATTAAGTGTGCGAGTTATAAAAAGCAGTTGGAACCCTCATTTTTCAATTTGCATCGAAGAAGAAAAGGAGAGTGCTTTGTAGCATAATTTCGAAGGAGTGAAGATAATTTAGCGAAAAATCAGTAAATCCATTAGGTATTTCAATTGGTTGTGGAATTTTCATTTAATTTGGTGCTGGATAGAAGAACTTGTTCGGTACAAAAAATGGAACAAATCAAAGGAATTGTGAATTTAGATGAGTTTAACAGTGAGAAGATTAGAGTTGTAAGAAACTTGTTATCACCCGATGAGTTGAAATGGCTGGAAGATGCGAAACACAAAAGTATGGACATTCGGAGTAAATTCCTTTATTTTGAAAACATAGAAAATTTTAAGTGTATTCTGGATAGATTGAATGATGATACTCTAACTCTAGACAAACCCTATCATATTTTGAAAGAAGTGATTAAAGTCCTAACTAGATTATGTGAAATTGGGGATATACTAAGAAAGAATTCAATCTGAAACAAAGAAGTCAAAACCCTAATTGGAGTTATTGGAGATCAAAGGGCAGTGATAATTTCAACAATCAAAGATTTTGTAACAAGGTACATTGCTCATGGAGTATCCTATAAAATCTTTTTTAGGAATAGAGGAGGAGCAACCTCGGTTGGTGCAATTTACATCTCTCACAAAATGATAATGGAAGATCAGGACTTTAACCCATGTGGATTGAAAAAGGATCAACTAATGGAGAACATGAAATTAACAAAGGAGATAGGTTATTATTTTAGGTTTGGCACTTTGATTACATGTCTTGTGATGTATTTTCTGAATTGATTTCCACTGAAGAACAATGTTTTATGGAAAGAGAATGAACTAGTTTGCAAGCAGATTTATGAACACTCTAACAATTTGGAAAACCATGATCAAGTATATGATATTTTCTTTAAGGTTTTGCTAGAAATGTTTGGATTAGTTTGAATTTCCCTTCTGGTAAGGGCATCTGAAGTTGGCTCCTCTTCCAGTGAGATGGAGAGAAAGAGGAAAAGAGCAAGAGAGTCTATTGTTATGACATGCAAGACCCCATCAATTGAAGGCAAAGGAAAATAATAGGTGGTTGTAGATATTCCAGATGAAGAATCTGATAAGGAAACTAAGGACACCCTAAGGGAAGAATTGGAATTAGCTGAACCAGAACAAGAAAAATCAAAAGGAAGTGGAGAAGAAGATGATTTAACCAAAGAAAAACTACTATAGCTTATTCATGAGGAATATGGAATGCAAAAAATTGTAGAATTATGGTCTATCAGACCTTCATATGAATAGGATATGATTTTAAGTGTACTAAGTGCTCATATTGTGTACAACAGGATCAAATTGGAGAGTTTGCAAAATTTGATACCTAAAGAGATGATCAAATGCTTTAAAGAAATCATGGACTTTGAGTCTCAGAACAAGAAAGAAGAAGAAATAATTCTACACTTGAAGGAGCAGTTCAAGATATTACTTACCAAGTTGAAAAGGAAAATGAGTGAGTTAAGGCAATGCATAAGTACAACAAACAACATCTATAACTATTGCATTTTTTGGCCTCATGCAGTTTCGAAATACAAAGAAAAGTTGGAGCAAATTGAAACAAAGTTAAATAGGATTGGACAAAGTTTTGACATGTTTTAGAATCAAGATGGTGCAATCAAGAAAAGGATTCAAGAGTTACAGTATGAGCATACAAAATCTCAATTCACTAGAAACAAGCTTGTGGACACTTTTTTGAAAGTGAAGTACTTAATAGAATGTAGACTAGAGAAGTTAATTGAAATTCCGAGGAAAGGAGAGAAATTACAGGATGCAATCACAATTCTAAAATCCCTCATCAAGATTATCAATAGGACATATAAAAATAATAGTATGATCATAATCATTGGGATTGTAGTAGAATCTTGGAAGAAGTTTCTTCCAGAGATGAAAGAAAAAACAGGATAATCTTTTGACTCAAGCAACAATTGTTCTTTCTCAAATTTTGAATCAGTTTTGAATCAACAAGTTTTTTTGGTCATATTTCAAAGGGGGAGATTGAATACATTTTTTTCATTGATGTCAAAGGGGGAGAGAGAGCAGTGAAAAATGCCTTATTAATGTTAGGGGGAGCTATATTTTGAATTTTTGAAGTTTGGCAGCATACTCATACAGGTTTTGACACTTAGTCATTTTTCACTAAGTGTTACCATCAATGCCAAAGGGGGAGATTGTTGGCATGTGGCTTCTAGTGTAGTCATTGATGGCAACCTAAGTTCTTAATATGATCCATAACTCAGTATTTCTCCATACTAGAAGAAAGAGTAAAGAGCAGAGTATTACTGGAAGTAAGAGTGAATAACAAGGTATTCGACTGAAGTTAAGTTTGTTGATCAATATACATTATCAACTTATTAGTTCATGCTGTGCATCTTCAGGAAGATTGTTGGGTATCTAGAGTACCTTATTCTTGAGTTTTGTGCCTACGCATCAATCGACGTACGAGTTTGGAGATCTAGTGTATTAATTTTCTATTTATCAGTGCTAGAAGGCCGACTTGGTGGATATAGCCATTACGGATGTCTAAGGATAAATTGTTTAAATGTTTTTGTGTTCAAATATGTTTATTTAGGTCCTCAATATGTTATGTATTACTTTGGATGGTACACATTAAGAATCATTTGTGGATTTGGCCGATTGTTGGAAAATATTATACATTTTGTTAAAGCCGACATGAAGATAAAATTATCCTTTGATGTGGATATATAAGATCGATTGTTTATATAATTTTGGTATCAAATCATAATGAATGCAAAATTTATTGTAGTGTGATGTGAAATTCAGAAGGGAAGTTATTTGAATTCATGTGCGCATATAATATTTTTGATGCGAGTTATAGTAGAGAAGAGTAGAAGAGCATAATTTGATAGAAGGCAAGAGATCAAAAAATGTGCTTAACTGAAACTATAACTAGGCATTGATAGATGTTATTCCTTCAGTTCAATTATTCAGATGGATTTAATCTAAAAAATTGTAAGGCAGTGAGCCTTCCCTTTTGAGTAGTGAGCTCTAGGTAGTGTGCCTGAATTTAAGTGCATTCCCATTTTGTAAAACTTATATTTGAATACTCAAATTTTGGATTGACCTCCACTGTGGTTTTTCCCCTAACAGGATTTTGGACTTTAAAATCCTTGTGTTATGGTGTTGTGGATGATTTCTTTGTGTGTTTTCATTTCTCTTTCAGTTCAAAGTTGTAAATGGTTTTAAATATTAGATAAATAAAGTTGAAGATTATAGAACACTGATTCACCCCCCCGTCTCAATGTTCCCAGATTCCAACATAACATTTGTTTGTTTGATGATGTTTGACCAATTCTAGATCAACCATTCACACATCATAGCTAAGATCTTGATTTTTTATATATGTTAATAATAGAGTAAATAACTTACAACATATTTACATCATTGTTCATAGCCCATTAGAGAGGTGTTGAACAGTATGGATCTAATTCACAATATCATTTTATTATATATCTTAGAAGCTTAGTATATCAATAGGTACTATACAAAAAGCTACATATCTTGAACCTTATGTTGTATATGCTATAAAAAGGGAGCTAAAAGTTATAGAGATAAGTTACAGGAGGTATGTTCAAAATCATTATCAACTATTTCCTAAGTTCCTACTTTTGCAGCCATCCTCCATAACACCCCAGTTGACTAGAGAGTCAATAGCTTCAAGCTCAACATTAGAGAAGACTTCCTCTATTTCATGGTTGACATTTGTATGTAGCCTGGGTCCTTTATTCTCTATTTTTTCCTATACATTAGCTTTACCATTGAATTCCTTTTTGAAAGCCTCCAATGCTTGCATGAACACTACTAGGCTAGGTTGACCTTGTTGCCAAGACTATCCATACTTGATATCATTATAGTTAATAAGTGGTGTTCCATCTCTCAATAGCTTTAGAATATTTCCCTCAAATATTTCCATGGTATAAATTACCTATAGAGAAACATTGGAATGAGATTCTTTTCAAAGACTCAATAAGTGTCCTCCTAATCCCATTGAACTTGTCCTCATTTCTTTCCCTCCAAGTATTCCAAAGAATTTTAGTAGATAAAGAATAAAAGAATACTTTCAATTCCTTTTTCAAATTTTTGTCATGTCCCATTAGTATTTCTTTCTACTTAAACTTTCCATTATCCCCCCAAATTTTTAGACCATTACAAAAAATATTCTAGATCTCATTAGCATAAAAAAATTCAAAAAATATGTAAAAAATAGGTTTAGATACTCTACAAATACTACAACTATCAATGTCCATATAAATTATTTTATAAGGGAATTTTTGTAATAACACTGTAATCGATCTGAAATAGGCTTTCTTATCCTCTACAACATCATGCAAGATACCAGAAAAATAATTTTGCCAATCTTTACAATCACTATTAACTTTCCAAACTTTATTTAAATAATCAACAAGAGTAAAAAAATTAGAGATATCTTAATAAATTTTCTTGGTTTTTACTTCATTGATAGAGGTGGAGTATTTCCACAAAATATTCATAGGGATTATAAATAAATTATTGAGTTCAAGTTCCAAAAACATTACATTGCATGCATCTTTAAGGACTGAATAGGTTCTATGGTTAGACTAGGGTAATCTGTGATCCTCTTTGAGTTGATCCCAGCTTATCAACATTCCATCTTTTAAAATATTATTGAAGGTTTTAACGCTAACTTGGTTCCACTTTTTTGCAATGCACCCTTGTAGGAGGGCCAAGGGTTCCCTGTTGTGCTCAAGGTTCCACTAGATGGACCTATTAGGTTGGATCAAATTGTGGTTGTGATAAATAAAAGGGGGCAATGGATGTTTCCTTTAATTAATTCCCATTCTCTCCAGATGCTTCTAAAGACCATTGAACCTGCAGGCACTATTGGGTGCTTGGTAATGAAAAGATCATTGAAAGGTAGTGATTTCAAAGACTTTTCCAACTTAGGTACTGCCTATTGGATGTTATTTTTTACCAATATTTTTTAGGGTTCCTTCCCATCAAGGGCATGAATAATCCACTTGGAAGATAATGCAATCCCATGCTTTTTAATATCTTTGAGACCTAGCCCCCCATGGACCTTATCTAAGCAACACCATTCCCACTTAACAAAGTATATTTTTCTCTTTTCTTTCTCATCTGACCAAAAGAACATTTAATTTTGTTCTGGACCTTATTGAATTGATAGTTGTTGAGAAAAAATATTGAATCAAAGTATATAGTATAGGATGATAGGATCTTCTGAAAAACCTACAATCTGTCAGCAATGGAAAGATACCATCTATTCCAATCATCCAACTTCTTATCAATTTTGGCTTTGAACCACGACCAGATTTCCTTTAGGCTTAGGAAAAAAGAGAAGGGGATACCAAGCTACCTCACCTACTTCTGAGGGCCACCCCATTGGAAGTCAAACCTTTTTAGGCAACTAGCAGGCTCATCTATCCATCCTAACATTATAAATTTCATTCTCAAAATTTTAGCACTAGAGTCTAAGTAGTAGAGATTGAGGTTTCCCATTAGGTTAATTAGATTTTCCTCTTGAAGCTCTAGATAAAGATAATGGTATCATCAAAAAATTATATGTTCAAGAGTTCATTATGATCTGGGAGTGTCAAAACTTTGACCTTGGGAGAGTTATAGGAATCTCTTAGAATGTAGTGCAGGAAATTCGATGCAATGACAAACAAGGCAAGAGCTAGGGGAAAACCTTGTCTAATAGATCTTTCAAGTTTAAAAACTTCAGGTAAGGACCCATTCACCTCCACTTAGGTAGAGTATTATTGTAGTAGAACATCCACCATATTAAAAAAGGCTTATGGGAATCAAAAATCCTCTAGCATCATTCTTAGGAAAGACCACTCCACTCTATCATATGCCTTTTCAAAATCAAGTAGGAACATGGCACTATTTTGGTTGGATCGCTTAGACAAATCCATAGCCTCCCAATTTGTTATAAATTTTATAAGGATGTATCTCCCCTTTATGCAACCCATTTGAGTGTTGTTTATAAACTTTAGGAGTATATTGGTCAACCTAAGAGCTACAACTTTGGCCAAAACCTTGTAGGACACATTCAATAGAGTGATTAGTCTCCAAATTTTTTTATCATAGTTATGTCCCCTTCTTTTGGAAGAATTTTGATGAGCCCTTTGCTTATGTTTGCACCTAAGGAACCCTTTCTCAAAGCCTCCGTGTATAATTGGTGTAAATCTTCACAAATCCAATCAATAAAGAATTTATAGACTTCAATAGAAATTCCATAAACCTCAGGAATTATCATTGTTGATAGAGGTAATTTCCTTTCTGATTTCCTCCTTGGTTATATTCCTAGAGAGGCTCATGGCATCCTCATACAAGATCTTAGTGGAGATTAGTTATTTTGTTATGGCTCTAGCCTTATTACATTCATCATTGTTTCCATTTGACTAGAAAATCTCTCTATAGAAGAGAAAGAATTGATGCAAGATTTCACCCTTCTTAGTTAAGGCTACTCCATTTGGTATATCTAGTATATTTTCTCTTTCATCCCTTTTTATTTGATGTACTTGAAGAAGAAATTAGAGCCTTTTTCACCATTGCAAATCTAATTAAGCTTAGATCTAACTTTTAGCCATTGGATACTGTTTGTTTGTGTATGCACCTAAAATTGGTCTGGAGAATCTAATTAATTAAATACAACTTATTTGATTAATTACCCTAAATTATTCTACTATTGAATAAATGGAAATATTTATTTATATAGTTCACGTTTAAGTTCTTATTTAAATTCTTCTAATTTTGCTATTATTTCATCTTAATTAAATAAACAAAATTAAATACTTTGTTTTATTTAATTATCAAATTCCCCTATTTTATTCTATCTTAATCAAATCATTCAATTCTAATTAATTAAACAAAGGTTAAACACTTTATTGTTTAATTATCATTTTCCTTCTATTTAAACTAATAAACAACTTCTATAGTATGTTTTATTAAATTATTCATTCCACTTTTGCTAATTTAAATAAATCAAATTCCTCTATTCACTCACCTACCAAATCAAATATCATATGTCTAATCTATGTCAAATTAGATGCGACTAGCATTCACGGGAAAGCTTGCAGGAAATCCTCTCAATCTTCTTCCTTTGATCCTTCCTATCATCTTGCTTGGTGTTTTGATGGGTGGGAACCATTCCCACAATCTTCTCAATCTCTCACCATTCAACTCTCCAGATTGAATCCAAGCCTTTGTTGTGTTGCCCTTGTGAAAATGTGCTGCCATGAATCTATAAATACAACCTCTCTCCATAGGAAATGGATCTTAACTTTGTGCAAACTTACTCTGTAGGAGAGCATTAATCATCAAGCATCAGGAATTTTAGCAATATCAATAGATTTCATATTACGGTTGCATACTGTAGCTTTCATCATAGTTTCATGTCAGCATAGATTAAAGTAGTTTCCTTTTTATCATTTAGATATTATCATATAGGATTAGATCATTGAATTTAGCATAATTTTGTTCTTTAAATTGGAATTTTAACAGTCATAGTGTCTTACTAAATCTGATAGCTTCTTGACTTAATAAATCTTTAGAGAAAGGAAAAAATGCAACGCTTTCAGTAGATTCTTGTTTTAGAATAGTTTATTTGTAGAATATTAGATATAATGTCTCATTAAGAAGTTTTATTTTACTTTTTACTTATTCACACTTACAATTTGGTGCCCATCATGGGGCATAACCCCATATTTCACAAATTTTCTTTGAAAAGTGTCATACAGGATTTTGGTGTGTTTACTTTAGCGCGAGCGAGAGTTTTTATGGCACTTCTGATGAAAACTATAGTGCTTCTGAGGAAAACTATAGTGCTTCAAAACTCTATTTCAATACTTCAACATAAACTATAGCGTTTCTGAAGAATTGTTTAGCACTTCTAAGGAGGAAACTATAGCGCTTCAGTAGTCTGTTTCACCGCATCGGGCCAATAGTTACAACTTGTCTTTTTTCTTCAAAACTTCCATAATGATTCAGCAAAATTCTATGGTGCTTTTGCCAAATTCTGTAGCGCTTCTAATAAATTTTATAACGCTTCTGATTTCTGTTTCAATGCTTTTGTATTTTTTATCTTAATCCGACGCGACCATGACCAAAAGGTCATTTTGATTCTTTTGGACTAAAAAGAATCAATCCTAGGGTAGACACTAATTTTAAATATACCAATCCTAGGATAGTCATCATAATTTTATTGAATTAGTTAGATCAAGTAGCCTATTTTTGGGAAGCAACATCTTCACTTAGAATAGTACATTTGTCTTTTGGGCTTAAAATAAATCATTATTTGTTGTGCTTGTGTGGTGAATAGGCTTATGCTCTCCCCTTAATTGGGTCATCAAAATGCTAGACTCATCCTTTCTTTCCATGCAATTTATTCTTTTGTTAAAACCTTTAGAAGGCCTATTGTAATGGGAAAAAGTACTCACCCTACAGGAACGACCTAAGTGGGAACACCTAAAGCCAAGGATTCCAACCCACTCTAATCAAATGAAAGTTGTTGATGAAAGTCCAAATTGATGGTAGTATGCAAGATAACCATCCCTAAAGCCTTTGTTCTAAAGGTTGGGAGGTCTCCAGAGGGAGTCTATCATTTGCTGCACTGCACAAAAACCCTATCTAAAAACCATAGTGTAGTATCCAACTGAGTCAATAACTAGACATTGTAATACTCATAGTGCAAGGGGAGGGAAGAATCTACCCCCAATAAACTCACCATATAATTTCCATGGATTTTTTTCTCAAGGGACGAGAAATCCAACTTTGAGTACATGCCTAGAAAAGAAAAAAACACGGGTGCCCTATAGGGGGTGACAAGGCTATGTGAGTTGATGCAATTTTAAGATGTGGGTTGTTGAGTATAATGATGACCTTTTTGACCTTAAGATTTAGTCTGTCTAAAGTGATTTTTTGTTGAAACAAACTAGTGAAAATAGGACCATGTGTGGTTCTTGGAACATACACTATCTATTTAGATTCTAGGCTTAAAAAAAAAAAAATTATTCTACAATTACTTGTCGTGTTCTCAAATCATTAACTCAGATAAAGATCATCCAAAATAACACAAAAGAGTCCAACATACCCAATCAGTGAAATTTATAATTAGGGATTGGAAATCCACCAAGTTTGTCAGGAAATCCCTCAAAACAAGAGTCAAGAAACCAAGGAAACAACCTAGTTACAAAATCCTTTTGAAAAGAAGATAGTTCTTGTATCAAAGTAGAAAAATACTACTTCATCATAAAACTTTCCTCCATAGGTTTCATGATTTCACTAGAGGTTATATTGATGATTATGCTTTAGAACCTCTGTATTCACAAGCCTATTTTTAGAGAAGAGCCCTTTCACAAGAACATAATCGTAGTCAACTTATTCATCAATCTTCCATCCCACAACCAGCGATAGAATACTCCACCAGACTAGATCAGTTCTTACGATAGGAAATTGTTGGAAACCTTAGGTTTTTCATCCAAAATCAAGGAGTTATCAGCAAAAATATTTTTCCAAAATACCAAAAATCTAGAAAATTACACCACAAAAAGATAATCTCTTCATGGAGAAAAATTTAGACAACTCTATTAAACTCCAAAGTATCACTTTCACTATCTATTTTAGCACTTATAAGGTTTGTTTTAGCGCTTTTGTTTCCAAAGTAGCACTTACACACTCTATTTTAGTGCTTTTGCAAAATAACGTTTTTGCACTCTATTTTAGTGCTTCAAAGGTTTGTTTAGCGCTTCTACAAAATATCGCTTTTGCACTCTATTATAGCACTTCAACACTCTATTTTAGAGCTTATAAAATAGCACTTCCATAGTCTGTTTTAGCACTTTTGCGCTCTATTTGAGCACTTCCAAAAACTAGAAAAACAAAGAGCTTCCAAACATATCTATCGGAATTTTTGACATCTAAAACTCATAATTTTATCAGCTTGAAACATCTTCTTAGTCTAGACAATGTCTTAGACTTGAAACAAAATAGGTTCTTACAAGTCAAAATTCTTTTCAACCAAAACCCAGATCTTGTAAACTACAAAGTGTCCAATTATCAAAACACAAATCTTGATTATTGAGTTATGTTTCCTCATGACGATTTTGACATCCTACAATCATGAAATGAAACACAATATCAGATTTTTAACTTGGTCTCATCAATAGAATATATCATTCTATTTGACTTTTTTGAAATCCAATTGACACTAATCCAAACATAGAAGATCAAAGTTTAGTGAAAGTAACAAAAAATTGTATGTCAATTTTGATGAGATCACAAAAATAGAAATTTAAAGAAAAAGAAACTGAAACACCAAACATCATGGCTGAAGAAAATCCTTGGAGTGGACTTCATCAAAATGACACAAATGAAATAACAACAAAGGACATACAAGCAACACAAAAGGATCTGAAATTCCATAAATTTATGGAAAAGATCTTAGAGAAAGACATGGAGAAATACCTCTTAATGCTAGCAAAATTAGGTGCAAAACTTCCCAAAGATTTCAATGTCAATCGCTTAAAAGAAGCACCCAGAACAAATGAAACTGAAATACCAAAAGACACACAAAACATAGATCTAGTTGTTGCCCTAACACATCAAATGAAAAACTTACGACAAGAAATTCAAGACATGTAGAAGGGAAGCATGAAGAGATATTCATTGCAAGACATTTGTCCTTACCCTTTTGACCCAAGTGTTGTCATGATACCATTCCCTAGGCATTGCGAATTCCCAAAGTATGACAAATACAATGGTAAAACAGACTCAATTGACCATGTAAGGGAATTTAGGACCATAAGTTTGGAATTTGTGCAAGAAGACACTTACCTAATGAGGTTATTTCCAAGAAGCCTAGGAGGTCAATGTATGGAATGGTTTTCTAAAGTACAACCAGGGATTCAAACTTTCAAAGAACTGGTCAACAAGTTTATATTGCAATATTCATTTAACATTCAACATGATGTGACAATATAGGACCTCTATAACATGAAGCAAAAAAAAGGTGAGACATTCTTGTCATTTCTACAATGATGGAAAAGAATATTTGCTAGGTATCCTTGTTCCATACCTAAGGAAGATAAAATGAAACTATTCATAGATAACCTACCTGATGAAATGAGCTATAGGATCGAATTACTATGTCCTCGAACATTTGAAAAGGTGATTGAAAATGGCCTTAAAATAGAAGAAGCTTTGGTCAAATGAGGGGTGATAAAATAATACAATGAAAAATCAAACAACACAAACTCCTCAAATTAGTATAGCAACACTGAAAAGCCTATATTCTAGAAAAAGAATAGAAATACTAGGAACAATGATACTGCAAATGACATACAAAATGCAAAACTAGTATTTAATTTAACAACCACTACTATGAAGACAAATCAAAATAGTGACCAAAACATCAAGCCAAATATCAGTCAAAACAATAATCTGAACAATGGAGAGTCTAAACCACAAACATACCCAAAATCATCAAACCAGCATAGATTTACACCATTAGGCCAAATGCTAGAATAAAAAATGAGGGAACTCATTTCAAATGGTCTTATCACCACATGTGAAGCAAGATTTTGGGTTCCAAAAGTAAAACCACCATGGTGGAATGATGTAGATTATTGTAACTTCCATAAAAATAAGGGACACAAGAAGAACAATTGCATGGAATTAAAACACCTAGTCCAAGATTTGATTGACAAGAAAAGGGTATATGTAGAGGGAAATCAAACCAATAACGATCATACTGCCTTTCAATATCCTTTACCAAAATATGACAAGGGAGAGTCTTCTTCCACAAATGATAAAGGTAAGAGTGTTAACTACGTTTATGATAGTGCGGTCTTTTGTATTTCTGAGGTACGAAGTGATACCATCATTGGTAATCAAATTGATAACACCGAAACCAATGACATTATACCAATCGATTTGATCCCGATCATAGACACATCCAACAATCAAAAAATGTTTTAAAAATCATTGAAAGACAAGACTATCAACTGGTTAACATAACAACAAGGGGGAAATCAAAGGATATATTAAAAGGAGTTGCATCTAAAAACACCACTCCCCCTCCAAGTCAATACAACATTGTCAAACACATTCAGAAAATATCGGCACAAATATCAATAATTGAACTCCTTAAGCTCTAGCCATCCCATAAGGAGGTTTTGGTGCAAGCTCTAGTGGTCACCATAGTACCCAACAATCTATATGTTTATTAGTTTCAAGCTATGGTGGGACACTTGACCACACCACATTGTTTATCATTCTCTGAATAGGATGATGTGTCACTTAATCATCCACATAACACTGCCCTTCATATTGAATTTTTAATCCACAAACATCATGTTAAAATGGTCCTAATAGATGGTGGAGCTGGATTAAACATTTACACCTTAAAGTTAATCCATGCACTAGGGTATTTAGATAATGCTATTGATGCCTAAGGAAAAATGATAATAAAGTCTTATGATGAAGAAGATAGATCCTCTAAGGGACTGATTATTTTGCCTATTCAGGTAGGACCAATGTTGAAGAATATAGCATGACAAGTACTAGAAAAAGAGTTAACCTACAATATACTATTGGGGCATCCATGGATACATGAAATGCAGATGGTACCTTCAACTTATCACCAGTGTTTGAAATAATTTATGATTAATGAACAAGAGGTGACTATATCAATTGATAACAACAATCCTCAACATTGCAACACACTCAAAACCTCTCAATACACCTTTGTTCCTCACAATAGAGAAGCATGCACTTCTAGTTCATCAGATGGAAAAAAACATCCAAATATTATATCCAAGTGGGTTGAGAAAAAGGGTCAATCAAAAGATACAAGTGTTGTTGAAACTACATTGAAAAATGATAAGGGTCCTCTAAATTCTCTACCCCAAAAATTTCAAGAAAAATTCCAGCTAACCAACAAAGGCATGGGATAATATTCTATTGAGCAGTCTCTTAATCTTTCATAGTTGATGTCATCCCCGAGGTCATATGGACAACCATCAATGATAATACGACCACTATCACAGCCTAACACCATTCTAGGTGAAAGATTTGTCAAATATGGAACTCTTGAAGATGAATTAGAAGACAAGGCCATCCTCAGTTGGCTATACAAAGATGAAGAAGCATCAACATCGGCAAACATCAACATAAAAATAGACCAGTATCGAAAGGGAAAAACTATTTTAGAGAAAACATGTTATGAGGGACAAGGACCTATTTGAAAAAGAAAAGAAGGCATCATAGAACCCATCAAGCCTCTCAGACCTCATCCAAAAGAAATGATAGGACTGGGTTACTTAGAGGAAGCAAAACAAGAAATGACTAAAAAGGCAGTTGAAAGAATCCTTCAAATGAGAGATGGCTCTGAAACAGATTCCAATGAATATGAATGGGATATTTTATCTGATGTATCATAAACAGATATATAGATTGATGTCATAATGGAGTATGCACCCACACACGAGGAGGGACAAAGCTCGGGGACTAGACCACTTTTATTTGATTCCCAAAATATCGATGACTCTAGTGAGGATGGAAAGACATCGAGTGAGCTAGATAATTTTGAGGAAAGTGACATCATAGACCTCAACATCCTTAATGACAACCTTAACTCCATAACCGTTCAAACCCTTACTTCCATTTACCAATGCGAATCTAATGAATTTTTTCCTTTAATGCATCCTAGACTTATTGATTGGGAATCCACTGAGCCAATAAATGTACCCATTTTTGCAAACAATGATGCTATCATAAATTTCCTTTTCTATGACGATCCAAACACAATTTCTCATCATAAATATCATAACGACTCATTTGGACAGGAGGGTGTCAAATATTATAGTTGCAAAATTGACAATAGGAATAAAGGATCTAATGGTGAAAACCACTATGAGGCATTGAAAGATGGGAGATTTGACACCCTTCCAAAGCATTACCATGAAAGATCATTATTACTAGTGGAGCCTACACAACCTATTGACATTGGCACAATAGAAAAAGCAAATATTTTGCATCTGGCAGCATCTATGATCGAACAAGAAAGGCCTGGTTTTGTCAAGTTCTTTGAAGAAAGAAGCATTAACTTTGCATGGTCATACTTTGATATGCCAGGTTTAGATCCAAATATTCTAATGCATCACTTATCTCTACCATCACGAATCAAACCGGTGAAACAAAAATTAATAAAGATGCATCCGCACATCACCTTGATGGTAAAGGCTGAGATGAAGAAGTTATTAGATGCAGGATTCATCAGGTCTATCGACTATGCTTAGTGGATATCAAATATTGTCCCTGTATCTAAACCGAACAATAGTATCATAATATGCACAGATTTCAGAGATCTAAATAAGGCATGTCCCAAGGATGATTTCCCTTTGCCTAACATCGACATCATTATGGAATTAATAGAAGGACATGTCATGTTATCAATAATGGATGGTTTTTCTAGGTATAGCCAAATCAAAATAGCACCAGATGATCAAGAGAAGAATGCATTCACATGTCCATGGGGAACCTTTTGCTGGAATGTTATGCCCTTTGGGTTGAAGAATGCAGGGGTGACATATCAATGTGCGTTGACCACAATCTTCCATGATATGATGCATATCTTTATGGAGGATTATGTGGATGATATCTTGGAAAAGTCATATTCTAAAGAAGTACATCTAGATATCCTGGGAAAAATCTTTACAAGGCTGGAGAAGTTCAAGGTTTGACTGAATCCTAAGAAATGTGTCTTTGGGGTTACATCAGCAAAATGCCTAGGCTACATAGTGTTAGAGAAGGGTATCAAAGTGGATCCCACCAAGGTTAAGGCTATAATGGAAATGCCATCACCAAGGAATATCAGTCAACTAAGGTCTCTACAAGATAGGTTACTGTCAATCAGGAGATTTATCTCCTAGTTAGTAGATAAGAGTCATCCATTTAATCATTTGTTGCATAAAAATGTCTTATTCAAGTGGGATCAAGGGTGTTAAATGACCTTCAACCAAATAAAACAATATTTGATGTCACCACCTATTCTCATGCCACCTATAGAAGGTAGACCTTTGCTACTATTCATTGCAACAACAAACATTTCTTTAGGAGCACTATTGGCACATGAAGATAATGAGGGAAGGGAACAAGCCATTTACTACACCAACATGACTCTGAATGACTATGAAATAAATTATTCCTTGATTGAGAAATGTTGTTTGGCAGTGGTATTTGTTACCTAGCAGTTGTGGTATTACATGTTGAATCACACAGTCAGGCTCATAGAAAAGATTGACCCTTTAAAATATCTACTCAGCAAGGCTGCTTTAACAAGCAGACTAGCCAAATGGGTCATGCTTTTAAGTGAATTTGATATAAATTATGTGGAAAGGAGAGCCATCAAAGTTCAAGTGATTGCTGAAAAATTATCCAAAGCTCCATTAACTGATGATCATCCTATGACGATGGAGTTTCCTGATGCAAACATTCTTACAGTAATGACACAACAATGGAGGCTCTATTTTGATGGGTCATACACACAAAGAGGATCTGGTGTAGGAATATTGTTTGTTACACCTCAAGGAAACACCACCCCAAGGTCTTATAGACTCATTTTTCCATGTACCAATAATGTGGCTAAGTATGAGGCACTAATCATTGGCATCAAGGTAGCAATTGAATGGAAGGTAACAAAACTACAAGTGTATGGAGATTCACAATTATCAAGTTAATGATGAGTATCAAATGAAAGATGAAAAGTTGATGTCATATAAGCAACTAATTAATGATCTCAAAAATTACTTTGTGGATAGAAAATTTGAACTAATTCCAAGGGTAGAAAACAAAGCGGCAAATGCTATGGTGACAATTGCTTCTCTTTTACAATTGCCAAAAAAATGTGGTCATTATGAGTTTATGGTAGAACAAGTGTCCAATCCTGCTTATGATAATCTTGAATCTCAAACCATATGCCATTTAGATTTCATTGAGTCCTCACTTTATGGAAAGACCTATGCTTACCTAAAAGAACATCCTTCCTCCCGATATTTCCAGAAACCAGAAACACAACTTCATCTTCCAATCTGCTCGACATACCTTAATCACCGACATACTTTATTGTTGAGGTCTATATGGTACTCTTCTCCATTGTTTAGAACATAATGAATCTGATACAGCCTTACATGAGGTTCATGAAGGTATTTGTGGAACCCATTGAAGTGGGATAACTCTAGAAAATAAACTCCTCTGTTTGGGGTTTTACTAGCCGAACATGGAGAGGGAGTCTTATCAGTTTGTCAAGAAGTGTCAGATTCATAGTAATCTAATCCACACACCAGCTCAAAAATTACAAATATTCACATAAACATGGCCCTTTTGTTAGTGCGGACTGGATTTGGTAGGAAAGATAAACCCATCTTCATCCAATGGGCACAAATTTATAATCACAGTGATAGAATACTTTAAAAAATGGATAGAAGTGGTTCCTCTTACAACCATCACTGGAAAACAAATGTTGTCTTTCATATTGAACTACATAATCTATCAGTATGGCATACCTCAGTCCATTATCACTGATAATGGATGACCTTTTAAAAATTAGGATATCCAGGAATTATGTGAAAAAATTCATATCCAACATCGTTTCTCAACACTGTACTATCCTCAGGGAAATGGCCAGGAAGAGGCCTCCAATAAGAAAATTCTGAAAAATACTCAAGAAAATGGTTAACGATGTTGGACATGATTGGTATGTTCAGCCTAATCCTGCATTATGGGCCTATAGAACTAGCATCAAAACACCGACAAGAGCTACACCATATGCCTTGGTATATGGATCAGAGGCCATGCTACCCATTGAGGTAGAGATTCCATCATTCTGTGTGTCACTAAAGGGAATCATTTTCGATGAGGATTAAAGAGTATCTAGGCTTCAAGAACTAGAACTATTGGATGAACTTTGTCAATAAACTATCAATCATCTAATTGCATATCAACAGAGAATGTACGAGAGCTACAACCATAGGGTAAAGCCTACAATCTTTTAGGTTGGGGATTTGGTCCTAAAAGAAAACCCTAGAAATCAGCAAGACAAAGAAAAGAAATGGAAGTTTGAACCTAACTGGCTAGGTCCCTTTGTCATCATATCAGTCTACGAATCAGGAGCCTATCAACTATCAACATCAGAAGGGGATCTATTTGATGAACCTATCAATAGTATCCATCTTAGAAATTTCTACACCTGAATCACCTAGTGCATGATTCAAAATCCTAAAAATGGTTTCCTTGATGAAAACCTGGAAAACAAGTGTCTTGGCAATACAAAAATACAAAAAAGAAAAAAAATGAGAAAAGAGAAAATACAAACAAAAAAATAAAAAAGAATGAAAAGAAAAAATGCAATTAAAACATGTAGTGAAAACCTAGAAATAAACGCTATATGTGATTTAACCATCTTTTCCATCTATTTAGATACATATCATGGTCATTAATCTCAATATCATTTTGCATCCATTATGATCACTTCAAATCGTCATGTCTCACTCTAGCTTGGGGGTAACATCTGGATCTCACTAGGGGCAATAAAAAACATCGAGCTTAACAAAATGGACAAATATCAGGGAAATTAATGCAACAAACACAATGATCAAAACAAAACCCAAAGAAAAACATTAAAATCACCATTAGAAACACATCGAACATCCATATAATATCAGAAAATCCAGAAAAAAGCAAGTCAGAAAGTCAGTCTCAAAAAGCCAAAAAAACATGAGTCTATGTCAATCAAACTACATGGATTCTGCATGTATAACGTAGGCAAGGCTAATCTTTGATCAGCCCTAGAGGCTCCTAGGATAGGTCTTTAGGTTAGGTTGATCCAAAAACTCGAAAAATCACAAAAACATCATAAAATCGAGATGTATGATCTAATCTAACTAATGGTTGAAATAGTTTAAGTAAAGGCTGGATATGTTGTACTTTGATTGCTTTATTATCAGTTCTTTGGAGCAACTCGATGATGTATTGAACTAGAGAATTAAGGAAGGAGAATGATATTTTAATTTGTATGTTTTTTGTGAATTAATTGTTTAAATGTATGAATTGTCGTGGGACGTGCTCTACAAATGTATCATTGATGAAATTCAGAATTCATACACTAAAATGATTGATCCTTGTCTATTTACACAAGAAATTCTCAATTCATCTCGGTTTAATGATACCTAGATGCTTGTGTTTTCTTGCAATATCAAAAATCATGAAAGTAATACTCAAGTTGTCATTGGTCTAAAATATACCTTTGACGCTTGTACTCACTTTCAACATTTTTAAAGCTCTATGATGATACAAAGCACAAAAGTATTGTTAAAATGCCAATAGTTTGCATGATAAAATTAGATTGCATTCATAATAATTTCTACATCTGTAGAGTGTTTGTTACAAAAAGGATTCAAATTGATGATTATCGTTTTCTATTAATAAGATTGAGTATACTTGACATAAACAAAAACATCATCATAACCATGTAGTTGCATCATCATTTTCATTTTCATACATTAGAAATAATTTCTATGTATCATTTTTTCATTCATACACTTGAATCAATTAGTTTTGCATTCATCATATCATATTTTTCCATATCACATAAAATTTCTAAATGAAAGTATCAAAATTAAATCATATCATTGCATTCATCCATTGATTACGTCATCCATGCACATTCTATTATCATACATTTATTACATCAATCATCATATTCATTGCACCATATCATTCATCATTTTATTTATTACATCAAACATCATATCGTTGCATTTTCCATCAATTCATCATTTTCTATCATACATCATTATCATCCATTTATTACATCATAATTTTACATTTACAATAAAAAACACATACATTCCATTTATGTCACATAACATAAATTGTTTAAACCATTACATCTACATCCATCATGCATTCATACATCATACATTATACATCATACATCCATACATCCATACATAAGAATTTAATAAAACATCATAAAAACCATAGCATAGCATCTACATCATAAATACTTCCATCCCATATCATGTAAAAACCATCACATGGCTTATAGAATAGGGAAATAAATGCATCCATCATAGAATCATAATAGAACCATCATAGATCGATAAAAATCTGCTACATATCATATAACTCATATAAATAATCAATGTCAAGTATACAATGAAGTTTGAAATAAAAGAGATATATCATCAAAACTGGCTGAATCGAAATATACATCATGTCTCAAAAATATCACAAAATCATATCAAGAACCTAGGATCTACTGCTTCCAGATAGTGCAGGCATCTCAAGACCAATACCTCCCTCACTAGAAGCACTTGGATCTCTCGGATCTCTCAGATCTCTCCGTGGAGGCTACATCACACCCTCACTAACCGTCCTGGTATGTGTCCTGCCTGATCATGAAGGGGCATAACTGACTCTTTGCTCAGTAGGAATGACATCATGATAGTGACCACTGTAAAAATCTGCCTCTCATCCAACATGAAGAACCTCCCTCATATAATCACCAATAGTGGTACCATCGGTAATCCACTATGAAGTCTCGACAGTCGCCTGTGCTCGCTCTACGATTTGCCTGGCACTGTCCCTCTCCACCGTTAGTGTGGAAATCTGAATATGCATAGTTGCCAACTATCCCTATACCTATGCCAAGGCCTATGCATGAGTCTATTTCAAGGTCTGTAATTATGTCTGCATCTGAACAAGTAACCCCTAAGCCTAAACAAGCTGCCCTTGTAGAGTCTCTATCTGCACCTATAAGCTGACAATCTATGTTTAATAATCTATAGAAGATGTATCCACTGCTTGCCTCTTATGAGGCACACTAGTAGATGGATCGGTGCTACCTACCACAACCCCTCTTCCACCATCATCTCCACCATCACTATTTCTCTAATCACTACTACTATTCTGCCCCTCACCACTATCCTCCCCCTCACCACTATCCTCTCCCCCACCACTACCCTCCTCCTCCACATCAACATCAACATCCTCCTCCACCTCAACATCCTCAACACTAACATCCTCCTCCACCTCAAAATCAATACCCTACTCCTCCACCACATCCTCGTCTCACCTTCGTCATCGACTAGGGGCAACAACAACATCCTCCTCTATGGGTAGCGGCACTGGCTCATTAGGAATACTAATTTGAGGCCATGGATGTAAGGCAAGATACTCCACATACTCTTCAGTCACTGGTGCCTCTACAATATCACGTTGTATATCCTAGGCTGAAGGCTATAAGGCATGATATCCCTCAACAATAATATCATAAGATAAATGTGGCCCCCAATCTAGTGTATCACTCTACCGATGAGCATAATGTGCAATACCCTGGGGTATGCACTGACCAATACCATACTATTTATAGACCCTCCATAGTAGAAATATTTCTAAGACAAAGTGGGTCCTGCCAATCAAGTACATGGAATCACATAAGTAGCCCATATTTGCATCATCCTCATCCTAGTGCTCGTAATCCAGGTATGGGTGCCATGTCATAGCCTCTAAGTCATCTAGTATTCACCTCCAATTCTCCAACTTACCCATCCTAGACTGGGTAAGTCGACCTCTGTATCTAAAAACATATGGCCTAGTAGTCAGCCTATCTCAAACTGGCACTGGTCAACTGACAACAATATGCTTCCATGCCCAAACCTAAAGAAAATTAGCTCCTCCCGCTCAAATAAATAGCTGAATATAAATCATGATATAGATGTGCTAGCATGCACATCCCCCAAGCGTATCTATTCCCATGCATGATCATGCTCTCAAGAACATGGCCCCACCCAACAGATAGTCCCTTTGACCTCGAATCAAGATAAAGGAACCCTCCAATAAATCTTGCCAAAACTGAAGGTAAGGTGGCATATGCATTCACCATCTCCCGCCATGGGATCCACATCCCAGCAATCCGAGGATCCTAAAAAACCCTACGAAGAGAATCTATCCTACCCACCTCTTGTGAATCATACAAGATGATCTCTCTGACAAACGAAATCCATAAAATATGCCAGATATGCTCTGGAGTAACTGTCATCTCGCCAGTGGGTAAGTGGAAGGTGTTATGATCACTATGCCACCGCTCGACTAAAGCTATGAGAAGACCCCAATTAATCCTAATCTGGGGCATGTCAAGAAGAGAAGCTATTCCACACCAAACAATAATCTATGTCTCATCTGGTGTCAGCTGTGGAATCAAATCAAAATTCCATGGAAAATTCTCTCATATCTGGAGGTTATCCAGAAGCTCCTTTCATCATGAAATGTTCAAAAATTAGTACACTATGTCAAATATCACATGTCAATTGATCCTATCAAATTAATTATCTCTTGGTAAATTTTTTTGATCAAACATCATCAAACCTCACCTATCATGAGGTCATCAATATAAATCTTAAATTGTACTTCACCTAACATGAGGTCAATTTATCAAAATCAACCTCGCCTATCATGAGGTTCATCACATTTGATATTATTCCTCACCTATCATGATAATTCTTATCTATCAATCATCTGAATCATTCATCATAGGTTGAACATAATCAAGGTTATTAAATCATCAAATCATATCAAACCAAAATGGTGGACATGATCAAAATCGATTAAAACAAGGAAAAAATTGATGAATTTTATCAAATTTGACTATGATGCGCTAAAACAGGAATTCAAAGTGGTAAAAAATTAGAAGCGCTATTTTATCATTCGAAAGTGATAGAAAAAATTATCAAAGCACCATATCATTTAAAGCACTAATTCAGAAGGTCAAAGCACCGAAACAATTGATAGAAGTGCTAAAATCCTCGAAGTACTAATTTAACCAATGGAAGCGCTACTCTATCCTATCATTGCGCTAATCTTCTCAAAGTGCTAATTTAAATGCTTGTAGTGCTAAAATATCCTATTGTAGTGCTAATTCTATTGAAGTGCTAAAGTAGCCTAGCAAAGGGCTAAAATACCTAACTGAAGCGCTAGTTTTCTAAAGCACTAAAACAGATCCTAAAATGACTACACTAGAGTGTAAAAGTGCTACAACGCATTCTTGAAGTGCTAAAACTACAAAAACAAAAATAGAAATGGAATGAAAAATGAGAAAAATCATGAAGTACGAGGAAGTCTAGGGGTACGTACCAGAGGTCCATAAGTGGTTGGGCATTGGTGATGTCACACTCGCTCGAACTAGTGGGTGTGGTAAGGGATCGAGATCTTGCTCCAAAATCTCAAATATCTCTCTCACAAAGTTTTCAAAAGTCAAATGCACAAATGAGTATTGAAAAGGACCTTTTAACCTTTTATAGGTTATTAAAGGTGAATTTTGGTGGGATTTTTAACATTTTAATTAATTTTATTGGGAGAGTAATTGAAATTCATCCAAGGGAAAACTTTTTCCATCAATTATTGGGAGATAAATTATTTTATCATCACAACTTCATCAAATCTTCATCAAATAGTCGAAATATTATAAAATTCCAAAAAATCCAAAAAAAAAAAATAATCATAAATTTATCTCCCGAGAGGGCATATATCCATCATCACCTAAAAATCAATGTCTAGGGAAAGTCTAGGGCATAATAAATTTTTTTCATCAATACTAGCAGTAGCAGCAATTTTTTTTTGAAGCAATGTGTAAACACATCACTTCAAAGAGGGGCAAAATGTATACACCTAAAATCGGTTTAGAGAATCTAATTATTTAAATACAACTTATTTGATTAATTACCCTAAATTCTTCTACTATTGAATAAATAGAAATATTTATTTATATAGTTCATGTTTAAATTCTTATTTAAATTCTTCTAATTCTGCTATTATTTCATCTTAATTAAATAAACAAAATTAAATACCTTTTTTTATTTAATTATCAAATTCCCCTATTTTATTATATCTTAATCACATCATTCAATCCTAATTAATTAAACAAAGGTTAAACACATTATTGTTTAATTATCATTTTCTTTCTATTTAATTTAATAAACAACTTCTATAGTTTGTTTTATTAAATTATTCATTCCCCTTGTGCTAATTTAAACAAATCAAAATATTTAAATAAAAGCATAAATCAAATTCCTCTATTCACTCACCTACCAAATCAAATATCATATGTCTAATTTATGTCAAATTAGATGCGACTAGCATTCATGGGAAAGCTAGCAAGAAATCCTCTCAATGTTCTTTCTCTCATCATTCCTATCATCTTGCCTGGTGTTTTGATGGGTGGGAACCATTCCCAAAATCTTCTTAATCTCTCACCATTCAATTCTCCAGATTGAATCCAAGCCTTTGTTATGCTGCCCCTGTGAAAATGTGCTATCATGAATCTATAAATATAGCCTCTCTCGATAGGAAATGGATCCCAACTTTGTGCAAACTTACTTTGCAAGAAAGCATCAATCATCAAGCATCAAGAATTTTAGCAATAGCAATAGCAATAGATTTCATATCACAGCTACATATTGTAGCTTTCATCATAGTTTCATGTCAGCATAGATTAAAGTAGTTTCCTTTTTATCATTTAGATATTATCATATAGGATTAGATCATTGCATTTAGCATCATTCCATTCTTTAAATTGGCATTTTAACAGTCATAGTGTCTTACTAAATATGGAGCTTCCTAACTTAATAAATCTTTAGAGATAGGAAACAATGAGACACTTTCAGTAGATTCTTGTTTTAGAATAGTTTATTTGTAGAATCTTTGATATAATGTCTTATTAAGAACTATTATTTTACTATTTACTTATTCACACTTACAATTTGTAATCTTCTCAAAGATCTCTTAGCCTTATTGACTTCCTCATAAAACCTCTCATTTCAGGGTTCTTTTTGAATCCTGGTTTTTGCATTTAACAACTCTTCTTGGAAGAGAATTCTCCACCCATTTTTATTTTGATTCCACCTTTCAATTGGGTTGAGGTCTTTGAGAAACCACTTGTTGATTTCCCTAAGTGTGGTTATAGCAACCATGCAATCTTCATCCTTCAGAAGTTTAGTGTTAAGGATGAAGTTGTCCATAGACTTAGTGCATTTATTTAGCCTAGACTTTAATATTATATTGGACTTGATGGGGTGATGGTTGGACAAGGTATAGGGGTACACCAACACTCTATAGCCATCATCAAGGGGCTCAAAGCTAAATAATCCCCTATTAGTGTAGAATCTATCTAGCCTACAATAGATTATTTTCCCCCCTTTCTAAGCAGTAACCCAAGTAAACTAGATCTTACTATTCTTTCTTTTCATTCCCTCTAAAGGGTCAGTGAGGTTTAATTTTTTTCAACCTCATCCAGTAATGTTTTCCCCCCCTTTCCATTCCATGTTGATACCCCCTTTTTTGTCCTCATTATTTTCAATCATATTAAAATCCCCTCCTACTATCCAAGGGACATCAAGCTGGTTAGTTAGCAATTTCCAAAGCTCAATTATCCCTTGGTAATCATTTGGAGCATAGACTGAGCAGATACCAAAATTGGAGTCACCCATTTCAAAGGTAGCCCATACAAATTTGTTGTATGGAGAGACTCTAGAGCTAATTAAGTGTTTCTTCCATTTATTAGCCATTTGGATGGTAGTACCATCTCTCCCTTTTTCATGGTTTGTGAAAATGTGTGAGGAGTCCCCCCATATGAATTTAAAATTAATTTCAAGAGAGAATCCAACCACTTTGACTTCTTGGAGGAGGACAAAGTATTTTTTTTTTTCTAAGTTGAGAAATCTCCTTACCACATATTTCATGTCTAGGGATTCTAGGCCCCTTACATTCATATACCTATGATTGATCATCATTATTCAATGTGGGGGAGGTGGGATATTTACCACTTCTAAATAGCTCAAATAATTTAGGAAGTTCCTTCTCAATCTTGGATCTTTTAGAGGGGGGATGAAAAGAACAATGCTTGTTTTCTTTATCTTTCCTTTCTCAATGCCCAAACTATTTATTCTTAGGGATTTAGTGCTTCATTTTTAATGGTCTCTTTTCTTGGGCTTGTTGGGGGGGAGGTCCCCCTACTCCTTACCAAGGGAAGTTCCTGGGGCCTTATCCTTGTCACTCTTTGAATTCCCAAAGTCATTGGTGGCTGCTTAAAAATCATATATATTGCTGATTTCTCAGTCTCCTAAAGGTGCGCTTGGATTCCAAGGGTCTTCTCACTACCAACACCTTTAGTAGGGTCTATAATTTCAATGCGAGGGTTGATAGTTTTCTAAACCAATTACCATGTTTGATCTTATCTACATACCAACTTTTGATCATCTCAGTTATGGATTCCACACTATCCTCCAGTGGTTGTGTGGTGTTATCACTACAACCAAGGAGGGAATTATTAGTAGTATTAGTTGTTATTTTATTTATTTTTTTAGAGTCATTAGTAGAGTAAGAGTCTCCTTTTGCAGTGGATGATGGCTTCACATAGTCCTTGCCAATAGATAAGGGGGAGGGGGCCTCTAGACACTTTCTCCCCATAGGGGTAGTTTCACTATTAGACTAATTTTTATCTGACCAAGAAGTCTCAAAGGACCATGGAGGGGTAGGACCCTATAGGATCCCGCCACCTTTTTTATTAGCAACAACATCTAGGATTACAACATTAGCTAAAAAGGGGTTTTATTGTTTTCCTCATTAACATCATCTACCTTAGAAGCATCAGAATCCATGAGATTTTCATTGGCTTGCACACCATTAATGAAGCTTTAACAATTTTCTTTCTATTTTTCACTTTTTTTAGAGAATTATTTAATTCAATATTTTTTTGAATTTTTTCCATTATAATTTGTTGAGCATTATTTTTCTATGTAGCTGAGGCTACAATTGAATAAGGAAAATCCTTCTCTAGAGTATAGAAAATCACAACAGTGGTAGAGCCATTGGGTTGGGATGACACTGTAGAGGACAAGGCCTCAAATGAGTTGAAAATTCCAAATGCATACTAAGGATTTTGGGGAGGGGAAAACGTAGGAGGAGAAGCCGACAAAGATGAGCCAGGATTGGCAATAGTGGTACGATTGTGGCATTCCAAATGGTTGGAAGGTGTAATAGAGGAGGAGTCAAGGGAAAGGGAATTAAGAAATGGGGGAGGGGAGAGGGGATCCTTCACCCAAACTAGCCCCAAGAGGAAGAACTTCAACCACACTAGAGTTTGTAGGAGCATCGCTAAAAATAATTGGCCCCTTGGCTTTATGAGAACTGAGACTAGAAACAACTTTGCAATGGGATTTCTGGAGGACAAGGAAATTATTCCAAATATTCCCTTTCCTCATGCACAAATAACAAGTACTTATCCCACCCAATACTTCCATGAGGAAAATTTTCATATTACCTTCCATTCTAATTTCAATTTGGCCTAATAATTCCATCCCTAGATTGAGGGATATGCGAATTCATGTTAGGGAGGGGAGCCCTTGTCCTATCAATTTTTTTGAAATTTTTGAAGGGTTCCAAGAGTTGTGAGATTAAAGACCATAGGTATTGCATGACCCCCTTTAGGATAATTCATCTAGGCATTGATAAATCCAAGATTTTATCCCCATTGGCTCCATAATTCCAACAAAAAACCTTAAAAGTGCATTTTCCTACACTCTAGTAGTTTTGTTTTTTTTTAAATTCCTACATTTTATGGATTTTGAATAAAATTAAATATAAACCACATTGAATCGACCAAGAGAAAGTGACTTGAATATTCAATTTATTATTCCAAATATAAATTAATCAGCTGTCTAAATATTTCCTAGCAGGCATCATATCAGAACCCATGACTGGCATAAAGATTGAATCCCCAAATAGTTTATTCCTTTCATTATGAATTGTATCAAGAATTCACTCATTAGGAGAAACCATAGTGGTGTTGGGAGGAAACTTACCTGCTAATCCTCCATCGGAAATAGCCTCCTAACCTATAAATTACAACTCCAACATGAAATTTTCTCTTGCAGAGAAAAGGGTGTTTTCATCAATGAGGACATCATTGAATGTTATAGGCTAGTTATTATTAATTACTCTAGCCTATTATTTTGATATTCCCTCTAATGGGGTTGGGGGGTTCATACCCCCTCCATCAAATCACACACACGAAGAGCCTTTTTGCCCACTGCAAGTATATGAACAACCACATAAATAGAAAGAAAGAAGGACCTTATAATTTGGATCAGTAATAAATGAGCATAAACTAATGGGATACAAAGTAAAGTACAATCAAACTTCAAGGGAGCCCTTGGTCTCCCTCTTTCTTAGCCACATAATCCCTTAGGTCTAGACTTCGGCTCCCTTTATCTTCCCATACAAAAATCCTAAAAACTAAAAGAGATATAGATAGTCTTGTAGCTTTAGTCCATCCTACCTAGATGCAATAGATCTTGATTTTCTCCATTATTGGTTGCTTTTTACAATAACAAACTATGAAAGAAAAATAATAGTATGATGCAATGATAATGATAAATACTCAAAGATAAATGATACCTATGCTTGATAAACGTCATAGATAATGCTTGAATGCTAGGATGCTTGATAGATTTTTGATAACAAGAGTTCTAAGATCATAAGAGTGCTAGTGGATTTAAAAGAACTACAATTTTCTTATTTATGTATTCACTTAACATCTGATCAATGGTGAAGATTAATTTGCAAGATCAATGGATAAAAAATTCAAGATAGGGTAAAACCCAAATTTAAATTTGATGAACAAGGGAAACATTATACAAATTAAATAAATAAATTTATTTAATTCAAAATAATAGTTGAAGAAATAAATAAATATTAATTCATTTATTTTAGAAGTGTAGTGTAGGAAATTATATACCTTTATAATTTCACACTATGTTTGCATCCCCTTAATTAATTAGACTTAATTAAACCTCTAATTGACCAAATTATGCATTCAAAAGTCTTATTATTCCTAATTTCCGAAAGGGAAACCTATATTAAAAAAATTCCAACATTAATTAAATCACTTTGGAAATAGAGTGTCTTAGAAATAGGTCCTAGGACCCATTCACCCAAGGGGGAATGTGTCCTTTTAAGTCTTAGGACCCATTCACCCAAGGGAGAATGTGTCCTTTTAAGTCTTAGGACCCAAATTTTAATATGTTTTTGGTGGTATTGTAATGATTCAAATTCAAGTTTCAAGTGCTAGATTTTAGAATCTATTTTTTGGGAAATTAGATAAACACCTAAAATAAATTGTTATTTTATCAATTCAAATATAACACACTTGATGAGAGAAACCCCATACAAAAATTATTTTCAAGAGCATTGGAGAGAAGATTTATTAGTCATCTATAACAACAATCAAGATAATATCATCATGTCAAAGTTCATGTGTGTTCATGTCATGTTTTGGAGCTAACATTTTAATGTGGGTTTCAAGCATTCAAGCATAAAATCAATCAATTAAGAAAATTAATGAAAGATCCAAGCCTTAGAGTGATGTGTTTGACTTCAATCATCTAAGGGTAGCCATTACGGGTTCGGTGAGTTGTTACAAGAAAGTGTTCATTCATCAATTCCTTCACTTTGTCATTATTTCATTATCAAGGTTTAATTACCAAACATGGGGTTTGACTAAGGAAAACCCCCATTCACCTAAAAATAAACATTTTTTTCTTCTCTCTTTGTATGTGTAGATTTATAGGTGAAGAAGGATTGGAATTTGATCAAAGGAGAAATTTTGCAAAGTTATATTTTTTGCATCATTGTTGTCAAGCTACAAAAACTCACATATTTTATTTTTGACTTTCTAACAGTTAAACTTGGAGGAATCAAAAGCTTATATTTGGGATTAGAGGATTGCAAAAACTAATTTTGGACCCCTACACTAAGACCCATTTTCCCCTAGGTGAATGAGTCTTGCTATAGGCCATGAAACCCACTTTTTATCATAAGTGCACACCAGTCCGCCCTTCTCTAATCTACCTAAAAATTCAAATTTCCATTTCTATTATCATAGAAATTTGTATTTCAAGTGTTAGATCATATGATTCACTTAGTTAATTTACTTTAAATCATTACAAAACATTGAAAATCAGTCATTTTTATCATAATAAAACAAAGATCTCGAAAGATCCAAAATAGGGTTGGCTCACCTCAAGGTTGAAATTCAATCCTATCCCTTTGTGATCTTCTCTCTTTCTAATTAAATTAGGGAAAGGTGTGTTTGAACCCTAGGCCATTTCATCATTCCACATTGATTGAATTCATTCCCACCTTTCCCTTTCACTTCATTTCAGTGAACCTGACATTACACATCATAAATATTTTGATTTGGAAGTCTCTAAAACCCTAGATCTAGGATTTTCATTAGTTTTTTTCGCATCTCATTGAGGGTTTCAAAATTTAATTTTGCATCATTTAACTTTAAAAACATTCAAAAATATTGGAGACATCTTGCATATGTTTAACATAGTAGTCTTCTTAAGGGTGTCTTTCAGTCATTTACATTAGAAAATTCAGTCAAAACTGTATCTAAAAAGATGTCATTTTAGTTTCTTTTTTTTCATAAAATTGCATGTGAATTGCATCATCAAATTCAAGAAATTTGTAATCAAAATAATCTATTTACAACTTGAAACAAAAAACATAAGCATTAACTCAATAACTCAAATTTTAATATTTTAAATCCCTATACAAAGACCCATTTGCCCTTGGGTGAACCTATCCTTGTACAGGTAATTTTTCAAATTTCTGAACATAAACTTGTCTTTGTCTTATTTATCTCCTATTTTTTATAGATCTTAGTTTCAATTTAAGAAGTGGTAAATTTTTGTAGTTGTTTTCACTTAAGTCAATTGATCAAAACAAGTGCATTATTCAAAAGAAAAATTTGAATTCAAAAGACATCATTTGTCGATTCTTTTTGCATCTTACAATCATTAGATCTGAAATTTTACATCAAAATTCATTCATACTTGCATTTGATATATAAAACACATTTTCATAATGGATATTTGTTTTGTTAAAATTTGGATGTTCTTAAAATATTTAGTTAATGTCTCAGGTTGTGTGTTTAGTGATGATCATAATACAATTGAGCCTATTCTCGATCCTTCACCTCCTAATGAATGTCCTTGTGAGATTGACATCTTAGGTGAAGATGAATATAGCATGCAATAATTCATACAAAATTTTCTTCACAAACTACAAAATAATACATCCTTTTACCCCTCCATATGACAACTGACACCTCCTATCATTCCACCACTTGAGATGTTTGGCCTTTTACACCCTGAAGTTGAATCACAAACCAAGACTAAACCACCAAGCATGAAGGAACCTATTAAAAATGACAAAATTGATACTCTCCCATCCTATTCTCACTAAGTTACTAATACACCTATCAACCTAGAAGATATCTATGCTCAAGGCCTTAAAATTTTAAGTAAACAGTGATGTGACATAATAAATGAGCATGAAATCCATCAATTTTGCTAGAACAAAAACCATAAGAAGATAATAAGGGATTAGGATATCAAGAGTGTCCCCCTCCACACAAACCAATTTCCCAATCAAGTAAGAGACCTAAGCCCTACAAAGTCAATAAGTTACCCATTTTACATACTATAACTGAGAATGAACAAAAATGGAAAAATCTTCCATCTAGGATTGATTACATTTCCACCTATCCGAGAAAAAAAGAGAGAAAAATGTACAAACATGAATTGTTTTGTATTTAATAGAACTATTGGGAATATTACCAATAAATTCCATACTCTTAAGAAGATATTGAAATAATTTGATCCTCCTACAAGACAATTTGATCATATAATAGACTAATTTTTTTCACCTTGCTCCTTGCCATGTGATAGTTGTAGAATCATAGAATACTCACTATTACATGTATTGTACTTTATGTGAGTAATTTTTCTATATTTCAAGAAGAACCTTCTCACCACTTATCTTGGCTCATCCTTGTACTTCATTTTAGGGGACAAGGAGGTCTGATAGCCTTGTCCTAGAATGGAAATTTTTGTTGCCCCTTTGGATAGTTATCAACCTTCTGTATACAATGAGAAAGATTGGGATACAAACAACCTACTTTAGGTTGGATTGCATGTGACATACTAGTCTTTTCTTTATTTTATTTTCATGTTCTTTGGGATTTCATGTGCGTAATGTGATCCTCCATATTGTGTTTCTTGGAATGTCTTATGTCTTTGAACCTTCTTTGGATGACCCTTGTTACTCTGTTGGTGCAAGGATACAAAAGAATCAAACTTGTTATGTCATTCTTCTATTTGTATCTTCATTCTTCTATATGTCATAAACATTATCTTTTCTTTTGTCTTGTGTTTTCCTTTTGGGGATGATGCAAAGCATTGAGACATTTAGGTCTCTTCCATCTTGACCCAAATGATCATTCCTCACTGTTTTACATGACTATGACTACTATTGACCCAAATGAGACATTTAGGTCTCTTCCATGTTGACCCAAATCTGATCCTCTTGTTCTTTACCCACATTATCATTCCTCACATTTTTACATGACTATGACTACTATTGAGCAACATTTGGAGGAGAAACCTTTGTCTTCAAAGAAGATATATTTGTCTTTCGATTTTGGTCTATATCCATCTCCACTTGGTTTTGGATTGTCATCTTCTACAGTGTGGCCTAGAATACCTGATTTGATGGTGAAAGCTATCAGCATCAACATGGGGACATCTGAGTAGAGTTTAGAGACATCATACATCATTCTCCCTACATATTCATTTTAGGAATGGGAATATATCTTGTATACATCCTTGGTTTTCTTTCTTTTTAAGGGGAGGATTATTATTCAATGATCTTGGATCATCTTCAGCTTCTTGTGTTGAGCATTCACCAATATTGTAGGATATTCTACATTGGGGGACTATATGGTGTCTCTTCTTCTTATCTCTTGGGGGAGTTTTGTCTTATAGGTTTTATCTTTCTCATAATTTGAGAGGTTTCATCATTGTACATGGATTCCTAACATGGCCTTATAGCCATAACCTAGCTTTACATTGTTTGATCCTTTCACCCACCTAAGCTATGCTTAAGGGGGTGTTGGTGTAGGTTTTTTTATACTTATTTTTCCTACACGTTATTAAAAATATTTAGGTTATATTAGACATGGTTTATATGAGGAAACGTGGTTTAATCTATTAGTTACATGTGTTTCTCTCACCCACACATGGTTAGTTGAGTCTCACACCATATTTTGGGCTTTTATGCCACCTAGCATAGCCACTATCTTATCTCTTTCATAGTAGGTTATGCCACATGTTTTTCATTTTCCAAATAGGTATAACTCCCACCTAATTTGGTTACTTGGGAGTCATTATCCCTCTTGGAATTATATGCCCACTGTAGAGTCCCTGCTAGTGTCTAGTAAACTTGGTGACAATCACACAATTCAAAGGGAAAACCTAGTTGAAAAATCCACTTAACATTTGGAAAGACCTTCATTGAATTATCAACTAGGGCTAGTAGGCTTGTGATGGCACTAGCACTATATGTGCTTTCAATGACTTAGAACTACCTAAATCATTATAGTTAAGATATTACACTTGCTAGAAAATAATAAGACTACAATAAAACTAAGAAAGTCAAGCTATCTCTATGGCTACAAGTACATATAGTATATGACTGTAGCTAACTATTGTTTAGAAGTGAATCCAAGAAATTAACTAAATGAATAATTTAACCTCTTCTACACTCTGGAGTACAATAAAATCTAGCAATTATAGTATAATTATGAAACAAAATTTTTTCATGCATTCATCAATGACTGAAACTTAAAGAATCTATTTAACATAATTTTTATTTATGAAGTAACAACTAAAATTGAATTGAAATAACTAAAAAGAAAGAAGTGAAAAATAGTTACCTTGAGCGGCCCTTTCTCAATTAGCTTCCTTCACTAATCTATAAAAAATTCTAACTCCTTAGATTCAACACAATCATAATAACTCAAATTCATTCATTGCATAAATCCAAAATATCACATAAGATTATGTTGAAAGATCTTATTCATGAAATCATAGTTGCACAATAACATAGTCTACATAACAGCTAAAAACTACAAGTATCTTGTAATTGTATTCACTATCAAATGATAAACTGATTGACTAAAAACTGACTAACTAGCTAACTTAAGAATCAACCACTAATCTGTACATATAGGCATGGGGGAGCTTATTTAAAATAAAAATCTAAACTTAAACCATAAATTACCAATCCTTGGATTTCAAATCGTGATAAAGATTTAGTTAAATATAAACTACAACTATAAGAGAAGAAGAGTACAAGTTGGATTACGACTCTATTTTAATAAAAGTGAATGTGAAACACTCAAAACCAATTATGTTAGAATCCTATTTGTAACAAGGTTCTTCCTTCTCCATTGTATTTATTGAATGTCATAATGATGCACTATCTCCTTCATTAAATATCTCCATGATGTATTCATTGCACTCAGTTTATTTTGGGATATCTCTTGTTTCACTATCCAAGAACTCATTTAGCTGTGGGCTACATCCTATAGTTGTTGTAGGCTACAATGCCTCCTTTGGCTGCAAGGGGTTAGTTCACAAAACATGTACACAATACTAACAACCATGACTAGCATAGATATCCAATCACAATTCATACATATTCACACATAAATCATGCATTAACCATCACATCATAATTATATTTCCATATACTTAAAGCAGGTTCACGGTTTGCATAACAAGCATGAAAGATAACATAATGTAGGAGTATGTATGGATTAATTGTCTTGGTAATGTCTATAAGCATGCATAATAGATATAAAAATTAACTAATATCTAGACTCATCATTTTCCCCCAACTACCCTTTTGCTTGCCCTTGAGAAAATTAACTAGGGTTGGAGGTTGTAGTGAAGTATAATTTCTTTGAAATCCATGATATTATTCACTCCTTTGACTTGCTTCGGGTAAAAGCCTCTATAGATTGAAAGCATCGTCATTCTAATAAGTTCACCCTGTTCACATTCCTCCATTTTATCTGCTATCCAATGTGGCACTGAATAAAGGAGTATTGGTGGTTGGAATGTAAGTGACACCCATACAAGTGATTTTTCAACAACAATATCAATGTACCTGTGTACTCTTTCAATCATTCCCATAAAGTTATATACTAAGAGAGGCTCTTTCCTTTGTAATTCTGGAGTCAAACTATCTCATCTTTCATGCACATACTTATAAAAATGATGAACTAGTCCAACTATTAGTGTTTGCATTCTATTTTAATCCTATATCCTTAATTTCATGATCTTTCCTCCTACACCCTTGTGATCCAAAAGTTGTAACCATTCATATATGATTGCACCAGGATTCTTGGATTCTTTTCTCACTTGGAGAGCAACTAGTTTTTCTCTCTCCACATACTCTTCCATGAGTTCGCCCCTAAATTTTTTATTTCTAAAGTAGGAGGTTAGTTCCCTCACTTGTAAATAGCCTACAAACATTAAGGAGTTCCATTATGTATCCTATAGAACTACATAATTGTGTAGATAATATTCAAAAAGTTGGTCCTATTCATCTGGTGTAGCATCAACAAAAATGTTATTGAAATAAAATTTTCTTCTCATAGAAATTGATTGGTTTCTTATCAACCTATTGAATTCGAGACTTATAAAATTTTCTTGTAGAAATAAAGAATAAGTCCTAGCTGGGGGTCTACATTTGACAATCTTGGTAGATTTTTTTGCTACCTCTTACACTTTAACTACTAACTTTTTCAATTCAATGTCTCGACCCTCTAGTATCTTAGTATGCTCTTCCATCAATTCTTTCTTTTCTTTTTTCCAATTTTCCTTTTTTTAAGAAAATTATTGAGTAACCTTCCACAACTGGTACCCAAGGGACACGGTTGTATGATAATTTGGGGTTTTTGTAGTAGGGGGTCTCTTATCTTCAGTTGCAAGCTCGCTATTCCCTAATTTGGCCATGGAAAGCTATGCCAAAAGGTCCAATTTTCCCCATGTCCATATGTTTGTAACTTTTTCATCCAACTCCTATATCTTTATTTCCCTCTCTTTGGCCCTTTTCTCATAAGTCTATACTAGTTCCTCTAGCTATTTAATCCTTTCTAAAGCTTCTTGTAACTCCTTCCTAACATTTTTGTCTTGCAAAAACATTTTCTTATCTTCTAAAAACTACTCATCATAACTCCGTGTATAATCATAACCCTCCTTATCAAGGCTAATTGGGGTTCTCTTTCTTATTTTATTGGGAAAAAAAAAATCCTTTGAATCTGGCTCAGAGGTGGTAGATATATACCAATCTCTCTTTACAAACATATGTACATTTTTTGAGGCATTTCCTTTCATTTATGAATCAGTTTCAACCATCATATCATCTTCTTCTTGTTGTCCTTTGTCACTTGTTTCCTCTTCTCATTTCTTTAAAATTCCTCTCATAACACCTTTCTTCTTGAAATAGCTTGAACACCTTTGTGGGGTATATTTCATTTCATTTGTATCCTTCTTTTTATTTTATACCTTGGAGGGTCTGGAAGAACTACCTCTCTTTTTCCTAGTCTTAGGTATTTTAGAGGAAGATGGGGCTTCTTTTTCTATAGGTTTTTCAAAGGCTGTATGTTGTAATTCCTACATATTTTTTCCCTTAGGGTCACCTTGGTTGTGGGTAGGTGAAGTAGCAGGTGAAGTAGGAGGAGTTTCTCTTATAGACACAAGTGATTTTAGGGTTTTTGTAACCGCAAGTTCCTCAAAAATGTGATTAATGCCTTTAAAAATTACAAAACTCTCCCAAGACACCTGCAAATGTTGAATCTTAAGGCTCATTTTTATTAAGAAGGTTATCAAAAAATAATGTGATAAGGCTGAATCATTTTGCTTCCTTTGATATTTAGACCCCATTCTTTTTAGAAAATTGTAGAGATAATTGGGCACATTAACCAATCTATTATGATGGAGATGACTTAGAAACTTAAAATACATGGTGTAAAAAAGAGATAGCCTACCATCACAAGTAATATACTTAATGATATAAGAAGCAACTACATCTAGTCAAATAGGGAACTCAACTCCAACCCTCATTAGTCCAAACATTATGTAGTTGAAACCTCTGAAGAATCCAGTTTCAATACCTTGACTATGGCCTCATCAAGTTATAATGTAGCTACAAATTGCCTCTTCATATCTTCATTGAACTCTTTCAATTTTAGGAAGTAGTCCAACCATCTCACCCTTGTGAAAATAGGAAAAAATAATGTGTCATCCAATATTTATTTCTGTGTTGATGGCTTCCTTTGGATAATGTCACCTCTCATGGTGAAATATTTTGCCTTTGCTCAGAACTATGAAAATTTAGCCACCCTCAAACCCTCTCTATTTTGCTACACTCACATGCACTTTTCCATTGTAACTACAACTATTACATCCCTTTCTCCTCTATATCATCTTAATTTAGCTTGAATTGGTTTCAAATTAACTCAGAGTCTAGGGAATTGACAGCAAAAGATTGTAGGTGTAAAAGGTATTGAGGAAAAAAGGGTTCATATGTTTTTTTCTATGTTTGGATTTTGGTGGGAGAAAACTTTAAAAAATTGGTTAATATTCACCCCCCCCAACTTAAATGTTGAAGTGACCTCACTTCAATTCATGTGAAATAGGAAAAGGGTATGATTGGAAAGTATAGAAATAAAAGTAATGAATAGATAACATGAAAAATTTAATGCAAATACATAATCAAAGCTTTAAAAGTTTATGATGATGATGGAAGTGTAGTATGCATACCATCGGATGTGATCAACAAAAATCCATGCATGTGAGGCTAATTGAAGATTCTCTGCAGTATGTATTGATTTGAAAAGAGTTAATTGTAATGTATGGTGAAATGAATGACAGGTTAGCACATGTAATGAAATGAAGCAAAATGTATAGATGATGGGATGTGAAGTGATAATTCAAATTCTTGAAATGTGAAATAGCAATGTGGAGTGGAATGAGCATGCTTCATGAGCTAATATAATAGGATTAATGTTGCATGTGTGGGAAAAACTAGAGCGAAAGGTTATGAACTGTAATTAATGTAGTGCAAGTTTTTAAATGTTCTAAAAGATAGCACTGCAGGTACCTTTGAAAATAGGTCCCAACATAAACTATGATAGCTCATATGTATTAAGCTACAGGTCCCCACTGTAGTAGGTCCCAAACTAGATTATAGTAGGTTTAATACATTAAGCTACATGACCCTTTAGCAGTATGAAACGTACTTGGAAGAAGATTGTGAATCATAGTAACTATGTTGTGTGTGCTTAAAAGTATTGGATAGTAAATTATACTTGAGTAACTTGAAGCGATGAACTTTGTAGGTCATTTACTGAGGAACTATGAGAATCGGTAGTATCTGCTACTGAGTTGTTATCTTATGATATATTTTATGTATCTGAACCATTGTTTTGACCATATAGATGCATTAGAGAAAGAAGATAAAAATCTTTCTGAGTTGGTTGCTTATTTATCTTTAATTTCTGTCCATTCACCAATAGTGGGAATCTAATTGCATCTATAGCTTGTAATTTAATTGCTTTGTTGGGAAATATCTTTTGAATTTCATAGGATCCCAACCATCTAGACTATAACTTGTGTGTGGAAAATATGTGTAAGTGAAGTAAATAACAACACACCTTAATGCAACATTATTAGAGAATTCAAACAATAGATTTAATCTATTTCAAGCATAACTAAATCTATAAAACCATTCCACTCCTCTCTAACTCCAAGGATTTATTAAATCAAAGTGACTCTCAAATTGTGTGCATTGTGATTATTAAAATGACAACCTAGAGAATGAGAATAATAAACTAAATGATAATGAGATGCTGATATGAAATGATATGGTAAACTAAGATGCAACTAATGTGATATGTTGTGACATGATTATGATCTAATATGATTTCTAAAATGAATCTATTTGATAATTGCTAAATGTTGTATGCTGAAATGTTTTGATATGATTCCTGCAGAGTAAAATTGCATAAAAGTGGGATCCATTTCCTATAGCAAGAGGTTGCTTTTATATATTTTCAAAGGAAATTTGTGAGTTGGCAGCAAGCAATGGTTCAGATTTGATCTAGATAAATCAATGGTGGAAGATGAAGAATTTGGTGAGGAAGAAGGGGAATTGCTTTCCCTAAGAAAAAAATTGTGGAAAATGATTAGGAAGAAATCATGGATCCATGAATCCAACTATTTCCAACTGTTTAAAGTTTGGCTGGCAAGATAAAGTAAAATTGAATGCAAGTTAAAGCTTTCAACTTTATTGAGAGAAAAAATGTAAACATGTGCTTAGTTGAAAAAGAACAATTTAATACAACTTGAAGCTTTCAACTTTGTTGAGAGAAAAGTTGTAGATATGTGCTTAATTGAATATTTGATTTACTCAATTTTGGAGGGAAGATACATTATTAAATAAAACATTTTGAAATTTGTTTATTTAATAAAAGGGAGATGATATTTAAATAAACTGTGATTTCATTTTATTTAATTAAGATGGAAGAATTGGATAATTAAATTAAACAAACTATTGAATTTGCCTATTTAATTAAGATAGAAGAATTAGATAATTAAATTAAACAAACTATTGAATTTGTTTATTTAATAGAAGAAAATAGAATATAGAATGTGAACTATATAAATAAATATTTCTATTTATTTATAAGTAGATGAAATAAAGGTTAATTAATCAAAAAACTGTATTTAATTAATTAGATTTATCCAGACCATTTTTAGGTGTATACATTTTTCCCCTCTTTGAAGTGATGTGTTTAGATATTGCTTCAAAGAATCAATTTTGCTGCTAGTGTTGAGAAAAAAAAATTGACATGCCCCAGATGCTGATTTTTGAATGATAATGGATGTATGCCCCCTCAGGAGATAAATTGATGAATTTTTGAATTTTTATGATTTATGATTTTTTATATTTTTTTTATGATTTTATGATGAATTGATGACAGATTTGATGTAGAAGCAATTTATCTCCCGAAAAATGATGTTAAAATTTCCCCATTGCTAAAATAATGAATTAAGCCCTCGGTAAATAAAATAAATAAATCTCATAAAATCCCACTTAATTGGCCCTTAAAAGGTTAAAAAGGTGATTTTGAATTTCATTTGTGCATTTGATAGTGATTGAAAAAATTGTGTGATTGGAGCAAGATGGTGATTCCCTACCACACACACTAATTTGAGCACATGCGACGTCACAACTGCCCGACAACGTATGGACCTCTAGTGCATACCTCGAGAAACCTCCTCATAGTTCATGAAATTGAATTTTCCCTCCATTTTAACGTTTTGTCTTGGTTTTCCCTATTTTAGTGCTTTGAAATTCCGATGTAGTGCATTGGATAGCTTTTATAGCGCATTCGCTGATTTCATGCATAGGAGTAGGCATTTATCACATCTGAATAAGATTTTAGCACATAGGTTGAATTAGCACTTTGGTAGATTAGATTAGCACAATGATAGGCTGGAATAGCGCTTTTAGTGATTTTGCACATTGATTACCTATTTTAGCACAAAGATGGACTGAAATGGCGCATTCACTGGTTTGGCACATTGAATTCCTGTTTAAGCGTAATGATGGATTGAAATGGTGCATTCATTGGTTTTGTGCATTGAATTCCTATTTTAGCGCAATGATAGACTAAAATGGTGCATTGAGATATTTTGCACATTGATAGTCTGTTTTAGCACATATAAGTCAGAATGATGAAATTATCAGTTAACTCCTTGATTTTGATGTTTGTTGATCTTGCCATCCTTTGATTTCATTTTGATTATTGATCTTGATAGATTTAGATGATTATTGATCTCATGATAGGTGAGTTTCAATGTTTGATTGATGATAATTGACCTCATGATAGGCGAGGATCAATTATGATTGATTGATTGACCTCATGATAGGTGAGGTTGAATGATAAATTGATTGATTAACCTCATGATAGGCAAGGTTGATTGATGAATCACTTAATTAACCTCATGATAGGTGAGGTTGATTGATGGCTTGATTGATTAACCTCATGATAGGAAAGGTTGATTGATAGCTTGATTGATTAATCTCATGATAAGCAAGATTGATTGATAGCTTGAGGCTCATGAGATTTGATCAAAGTCTCATCAAAGTTGATTAGATTGATAGGCTGATTGATTTTGATTTGATTTGAAAAGTTTACTAATTTGTGAAATTTTGTGATTTAGGAGCCTTTGGTGAATCCTCATATTTGTGAGCAGTTTCCTAGGACATGGGATTTGATACCCAAGCTTAGGTAGCCTAAGATAGGTGTGATTGCATGTTGTGGATTATCATCCTTGTTATTCATGCCCTAGATTAGGATTAATTAGGGTCTCTTGACAGCCCTAGCTAAGAGGTGGCATAGTGAGCATAACACCTTTCACCTTCCTCCCGACGAGATGACAGTGACTCTAGAGGATGTGTACCATATCTTGAGGATACGTTTTGTTGGGGAGCTTGTTTTGTATGATCATACTAAACAGGGAGGTAATGATTCCTTGCACAGAGTGTGTGAGGATGATAGTATATTTAGTTATGAGTTTCCTTGGAGAGAGATGGTTGATGCTTATGCTACGCTTACATTTGTGTTTGCTGGTTTTATCAGAGGTTTCTTATGTCTCAACCATAGGTCCAAGGGACTTTCAATTGGATGGGGTCAGATTTTGGATCAGATGATTGTGCAGGGTACGGGATATGCTTAGGGTTGTTGCATGTTGGCTCACTTATACCATGATTTACACTGGGTTGTGTATCTTAGAAGACGTAGTTTGTTAGCTAGAGTGACACTGTTATAGATATGGGCATGGGAGCATATTTCCATCATGCATCATATTGCAGATAGATAGCAGCCAATCATGAGACCCTATGTTCATGGTTATACAGGTCCAGTTGTCCAGCATAGGTTGGGAGAATTAGACTACTAGAGGCAGATGTTGGATGATCTAGAGACAGTTGTATGGTGACCTTAAATTAGTTGTGAGGTGTGGGAAGAGGATGATAATGAGATGATGTAAGATGTTGTATCTCTTTCATTCCATGTATCTAATTAGGAGGACCCAATTTATTATTGAGAGATTTATTTTGAGGAGGGTTATGTGACAATATGGAAAATTATAGGGTATGCCACAAGGTGTCACTCACTATGCACGATGATATATGGACGCATCAGAGTGGGGTCCCACCTTGTCCTATGATGTGAATGTTGAGGAGTATCAAGGGTTACAATACAACCAATTTTCTAGGAGTATCTTCTAGAGTTTGTTGAGGCACAAATATCTGATGAGTATGCGTAGTACATGTTCTTACATCCATTTTCATGGATCTCCAGCCCAGATGATGTAGTACCATTGTTAGATGAGGAGGAGAGGGAAATTGTACATGGACGTAGGTGGAGGAGGGGTGGAGGAGATGTGGAGGAATTGGCAGAGGGTGAGATGGTGGAGGAGGATATGGAGGTAGCCGAGAGTATTGATGATGATGGTGATGATGAAAATGGGGATGGGGATGGTGGTGGTAGAGACATAACATTGGATCTCAAAGACTTTTTGTTCCCTGATGGAGGAGATCATTGGTGGCTACAACTCAAAAGGATGTATAGATTAGGCTACCATCACAGCAGCAATAGGCACAAATTTCTACTTTATAGGTGTAGGTTCAGACTCTACAGGGGTAGTTAGCATAGGTACAGGCATTGCTTACTCAAGCACAGGCACAAGTTACCACTCTGACTTCTAAGAGAGATGATTCTAGATAGCAGGGTGATCAGGAAGTGGCCCTAGTAGAAAGATTATAGAGAGTAGTAGAGGGGACCACTGTGGGTGATATGATAAGAGAGGTTACCAGAGTTACCTATGAGGCTAAGTACTATAGAGGGAGATACCTTGTAGTTGTGCTGACAGAGAAAAGGGTGAGCTATTCTCAGTCTAGATCTACATGCAGTCACACTCGGACCACTAGTATGGGTGTGACATAGCCACCGCATCAAGACTCAAGACTAGATCTAGGTATAGGTGCAATAGGGGCAGGTTCATCAGGTGCAAGTTTAGTGAGACTAGCGAGGTTTGGGGGGAGAACCTCATAGTTCCATGATCCTACTTGATGTATTTTGAGACTATTGATTATGTACACTCCAATTTTGACTTATTGACATCTTGATATTGTATTGCTTTGACATTTATTCAAACTTAATTGTATAGTTGACATTATGATTTTTGATATTATATGATATGCAGTAGATTCATGATCTATTATGTGTTCTATTTGATTTCATGATGGTTGTCTATGATATATGAATTTATATTCTATATGCAATGTGATGTTTATATGAAAATGTTTTTATGGTTATGCTTTGATGAATTTATTGTGTACTTATGCAATGATAAAATGAGGTGAATATGAAATTCCATGAGTTGAATACTAATATGAATGAAATGTGATGCTTGGATAGTGATTCGATATGCGATATGAATGATGTGAATTTTATATGAAGTGGATTCATGATGATGCAAATGATATGTAATGCAACCTTTTTTGATTTTTCTTGATGCATATATATGATGTGATACATGGAAAAGTGTATGATATGATAATGTCAATGATAATGCCTTTATATGCATGATTTTTTTTTGGTATTTTCTTGATGCATATATATGGTGTGATGTATAAATGAATTATTTCTCATGCAACTATATGAGAATGATATTGTTTCTATTTATTTCAATTATACTTAGTCCATTTAAATAATAGAGATACCATTGTTTTTGGAATCTTTTCCAACCTCGAAACAATCTATTATACAGATGCAAAGTTAATATGAATGTGTCTATTTTAAGTATGCAAATCTATTTATGCAAATTTTGTCATCTTAACAATCTATATAGCATGATTTTTATCATCATTGAGCCTTGGAAATTTTTTAAGCGAGTACAAGCATCATTGGTATAAGATAGACCATGATGACCTGAGTACTTATTTCATAATTTTTGATATTGCAAGTTAACACAAGCATCTAGGTATAATTAAACTTAGATGACTTGAGCATTTCTTGCATAAAACATACAAGAATCAATCATTCTTCTATGTGAGTCTGAAATTTCATCAGTGATACTTGGTAGAGAACCTCTCACAAAAATTCACACAATAATAATGATCAATTTACAAATAGTAGACAAAGAAAAATTATACTCCTTCCTTGCTTCTCTAGTTCAATACATCATCGAGTTTCTCCAAAGATATGATAACAACAATAAAAGTACATGTGAAAATTCGAGCTAAAGCGATAAAAGCATTTTTTCAAAATAATATCATCCATTTAGATTTGATGTGATTGACTGATTTAAGTTATGTGATTGGATAGTTTGATCTTCTGATGATTGTTCATTGTTCGATGTTGTGTTCCTTATGATCAATGTGTTTGTTGTGTTGTCATGCTATTGTTTTGCCAGTTTGTTTAAGCCCATAGTTTATTGCCCCCTTGTGAGTTCAAGATTTTTCCCCCAAGCTAGGATGAGACACAACCGTATTGCTAGGATATGTATATGAAGTTCCCAATGATACGCAGAATGATGGTGAAAGTGAATGACCAAGACGTGCTCAAATAGATGGAACATCTAGGTTATCACAAATAGCGCTTTTTGCTAGGTTTTCACTACTTGTTTTTATTGTACTTTTAATATTTTATAATTCTTTTCTTTTATTCTTTTACTTTTTCTTTTTATTATTTTTTTGTCACCAAGATGCCTATTTTCTAGGTTTTCATCAAGACATCCATTTTTTTAATGAAATTTTCTGAATTTTTTTTTTCAAGACTTTCACCGTGCATTGGATATTCAAGTATAGAAATTTTGGAGATGGATGTTGTTGATATGTTCATCGAATACATCCCCTTTAGGCGTTGAAAATTTTTAAGCTCCTATCCATAGACCGATATGATGACGAAGGGACCTAGCCAATTTGGTTTGAACTTACCCTTCTTCTCATGATCCTGTTGATTGTGAGGGTTTTCCTTTAATACCAAGTCACCTACCTAAAATTCCCTTGGTTTGAATCTATGATTGTAGCTTCTAGAAATCCTCTCTTGGTATGCTTTCAAATGATCCACCACTTTTTGATGATGCTCATCTAACAATTCTAGCTCTTGAAGTCTAGACACCCGATAATCATCATCTGATATGATCCCTTTTAGCGACACACAAAGTGATGTTATTTCAACCTCAATATGTATGAGACACAACCGCATTGCTAGGATATGTATATGAAGTTCCCAATGATACGTAGAATGATGGTGAAAGTGAATGACCAAGATGTGCTCAAATAGATGGAACATCTAGTTTATCACAAATAGCGCTTTTTGCTAGGTTTTCACTACTTGTTTTTATTGTACTTTTAATATTTTATAATTCTTTTCTTTTCTTCTTTTACTTTTACTTTTTATTATTTTGTTGTCACCAAGATGCCTATTTTCTAGGTTTTCATCAAGACATCCATTTTTTTTATGAAATTTTCTGAATTTTTTTTTTCAAGACTTTCACCGTGCATTGGATATTCAAGTATAGAAATTTTGGAGATGGATGTTGTTGATATGTTTATCGAATACATCCCCTTTAGGTGTTGAAAATTTTTAAGCTCCTAATCCATAGACCGATATGATGACGAAGGGACCTAGCCAATTTGGTGTGAACTTACCCTTCTTCTCATGATCCTATTGATTGCGAGGGTTTTCCTTTAATACCAAGTCACCTACCTGAAATGCCCTTGGTTTGAATCTATGATTGTAGCTTCTAGAAATCCTCTCTTGGTATGCTTTCAAATGATCCACCGCTTTTTGATGATGCTCATCTAACAATTCTAGCTCTTGAAGTCTAGACACCCGATAATCATCATCTGATATGATCCCTTTTAGCGACACATGAAGTGATGGTATTTCAACCTCAATATGTATAATAGCCTCTAATCCATATACCATCGCATATGGTGTAGAACCTATAGGTGTTCAAATAATAGTTCAATATGCCCATAAAGCAGGATTCAATTGTACATGCCAATCTTGTCTAGCATCGTTGACTGTTTTCTTCAAGATTTTTAGAATAGTTTTGTTTGAATCCTCTGCTTGGCCATTTACCTAAGGATAATACGGTGTTGAAAAGAAATGCTAGATATGAAACCTCTCACATAGTTCTTGGACATCTTGATTCTTAAAAGGTCTACCATTGTCAGTGATGATGGACCGTAGAACACCATACCGACAGATAAGGTAATTTAAGATAAAAGATGAAATTTGTTTACCTGTGATAGTGTTTAGGGGTACAACTTCAATCCACTTTCTAAAGTACTATGTGGCTATAATGAAAAAATTATGTCCATTTGATGAAGAAGGGTGGATTTTATCCACCAGATCTAGTCCCCACTGAGAAAAATGCCATGTTCTTGTGAAAGGTTATAGTTCCTGTGCCGGTGCATGTATAAGGTTGCCATGGATTTGAAATTTTTGGCATTTCTTTACATACTGATAAGAATCCTTCTCCATGTTTGGCCAATAATACCCTAAATGGAGGAGCTTCTTTGCTAGAGTTAGACCACTTGAGTGTGTTCCACAGATACCTGCATGAATCTCATGCAAGGCTAACTCAGACTCATTATGTTCTAGACACCGTAGGAGAGTACCATCAAGACCTCAATGCTAAAGTATGTTGGCAATCAAGGTATGTCTTACGGCTTGCTGAATGAAATTTTTAGGTTTTGGGAAAGATCAGGAGGAAGGGTATTATCTTTTAAGTAAGTATAAATCTTCCCATAGATGGAGGTTTTTGGGTCAACGATATTGCATATTACTTGGGAATCGGGATTGTCATAGGTAGGAATAGACACTTGTTCCACCATAAACTCATAACGTCTTCAAATTTTCAATATTTGTAAGAGAGAAGCAAATGTAGCCATAGCATCAACAACTTTGTTATTTTCCCTTGGTATTTGTTCAAATTTGATCTAGACAAAGTACTTTTTTAAATCATCCACCATTTTCTTAAATGGAAACAACTTGTCATCCTTTGTTTGATAATTGTCATTTACCTGTTTGATGATTAGTTGTGAATCTCCATAGACCTGCAACTCTATGATATTCCATTCTACTACTACTTTGATGCCAATGATTAATGCCTCATATTTAGCTACATTATTTGTACAAGGAAAGTTGAGTTTTTAGGACTTTGGAATGGTGTGTCCTTGACATGTAACAAATAAGATCACAACACCTTATCCATGTTGTGTGTATGAACCATCAAAATATAGTATCCATTTTTGTGGTGTAATGGTCAGAACATCTACATCAAGAAGTTCAATGCTCATTGGTTGCTCATCTTGTAGAGGTACTTTAGCTAACTGATCAACTATTACTTATCCCTTGATGGCTTTGTGAACTACATATTGGATATCAAACTCGCTCGAGATCATGACCCATTTGGCTAGCCTTCCTATTAAAGCATCTTTGTTGAGTAAGTATTTTAGTGGATCGATCTTTGTAATGAGTTTAACTGTGTGAGTTAACATATAATGGTGTAGCCTTTTAGTAGCAAACACTACCTCCAAAAAAAATTTCTCAATGAAAGTGTAATTGATCTCATAACCATTCAAAGTTATACTGATATAGTAAATAGCTTATTCCTTTCTTACAGGATCTTCTCGTGCTAAAAAAATCCCCATTGAAATCTTTGTTGTTTCTATATAAAGTAGTAATGGCTTTCCTTCCGTAGGTGGCACTAGTATTGGTGGAGACATCAAATATTTTTTTAGTTGATTGAAAGTAGTTTCACATTTTTCATCCCATTTGAAAGAGACATTCTTATGTAAAAAGTGATTGAATGGATGACTCTTGTCTGCTAGTTGAGAAATGAACCTTCGGATTGACTGAAGCCTGCCCTATAGAGACTATAGCTGAATAATGTTTCTAGGTGGCAACATCTCCTTAATAGCTTTTACTTTGGAAGGATCTACTTCAATACCTTTCTCTGAAACTATGTATCCTAGTAGCTTCACCAATGTTACACCAAACACACATTTCGTGGGATTGAATCTAACATTGAACTTTTCTAGATGAGTGAAAATTTTGTCTAGAATCTCAAGATGTCCTTCTCTAGCATATGATTTCACCAATAGATCATCCATGTAGTCCTCCGTAAAAGTATGCATCATGTCATGGAAGATGGTGGCCATTGGTCTTTGATATGTATCCCCTATGTTTTTCAACCCAAAAGGAATCACGTTCCAGTAAAATGTTCCCCATGGATAGGTGAATGTTGTCTTCTCTTGATCCTCCAATTCTATCTTGATTTGATTGTACCCTGAGAAGCCGTCCATCAATGATAACATGGCGTGCCTAGCTGTCAAGTCTAAAATAATGTCAATGTTTGGCAAAGGAAAGTCATCCTTTGGACATGACTTGTTGATATCATTGAAGTCGTTACATATCATGATAGTACTATCTAGTTTAGAAACATGTACGATGTTTGATATCCACTCAACATAATCAATTGGACAAATGAAACCAACATCTAATAATTTGTTGAGTTATTCCTTCACCAACAAGGCAATATGAGTATGCATTTTTCATAGCTTTTGCTTGACAGGTTTTAGTCTAGTAGGAAGAGATAAATGATGCATCAGGAGATATGGATCTACACCCAAAATATCAGAGTAAGACAAAGAAAAGTTGATCTACCATTCTTCAAAGAACTTGGTGAATGTTGGCTTTTCCTGTTCAGTCATTGATGCTGCTAGATGTAATGTCTTTACTTTGTCTTATGTGCCCACATTGATAGACTGAGTTGGCTCAACCAATACTGATGATCTCTCATGATAATGTTCAAGAAGAGTGTCAACTCCCCCATCTTTAAGTGCCTCGTAGAGGTTTTCACTATTAGATGTACTCTTTATTTTTACTTTTTCTAGATCTAACACTACCATTAAATGGTTTTCACCATTAGATCATTTGTTTTTATTTTCATTTTTGCAGCTGGAAGATTTGACACCCCCTAACTTGAAGCTTCGTTATGAGTTTTATGGATAGAACTTATGTCAAGGTCGTTGGAACAAATAAAGTTAACAATGGCATCATCATTCACGAAGGTAGGAATGTTAGTAAGCTCAGTTTGGTCCTAGTCAATAAGCTCAGGGTGTACTAAGGGTAATAGATCATCGGATTGATGAAGGTCAACAATAGGGAAAATCTGAATAGCAATATCATCAATTTTTTTGGTAAGGGTGTCAAGATTTATGATGGTACTCTCCTCCAAGTCTATCTTGCTCGAAGTATGTTCATCCTCACTTGAGTCATCGATATTCTCTAATCAAAAGAAAAGAGGTCTAGTCCCTGAGCTTTGTCCCTCCTCATGCGTAGGTGCATACCTTTGTATTACATCCATTTTTTTATCTTCAAAAGATACCTTAGATACTGAATCCCACTCATACTCATTAGAGTTTGTCTCATAGCTATCACTAGCTTGCAATTGTAGGATTCGTTCAAAAAATGTTTGAGTGGCTTCTTCTTTTGATTCCTCATTATATCTCAATCCGGTTTTGTCTCTTGCTTGAAGTGTGAGAGGTTGAATAGATTCCATAATTCCTTCTTTCCTTGCACCAATAGGTCCTTTTCCTTCATATCCCATCTTCTCTAGGATTGTCTTTCCTTTTCCATATTTATCTGTTTGTATGTTGGGGGTTGCTGATGTAGATACTTCCTCATCTTTGTAGAACCAATTTAGGACAACCTTATCTTCTGATTCATCAATCAAAGTGCCATACTTTACAAATATTCCATCTAAAACTGTGATAGGTTGTGATAATTATTGTGTTGATGTTAAACATTGTCCATAAGTTTTGGGTGAAGGCAGAAATAGTGAAAGACATAAAGATTTTTACATGGAATACTCTCCCACGCCTTTGTCTGTTAACTGGATCTTTCATTTAAATTTCTTTGATAAATATTTTTCATTGTTTGTTGTTGTAGAATCAACAATACGTTTGTCCTTTAATTGGTCCTTCTTTTAAACCCACTTTGACACAACATTTGATTGTCTCTCATTGTTTGATGAATTTGGAGTGTTAGCTTCCTTGTTATGAGGAATGAAAGTATATTGAGCTGCTTTAATCATGTTACATTGTTGGGTATTATTTGAATCAGTTGAGATGGTTATTTCTTGTCCATTGACTAGAAAATCTAAGCACTGATGGTAGGTGGATGGCATTGCTTACATCTCATGAATCCATGGACATCCCAAAAGTATGTTATATTTCAGATCTTTGTCCAACACTTGGCATATTATGTCTTTCACAATTGGTCCTACTTGGATAGGTAAGAAAATCAATCCCTTGGAAGATCTCTCTTCATCATCATATGCTTTTATTGTGATTTTTCTTCTTGGGTCAATAGCATTATCAGAATATCCTACTGCACAAATTAGTTTTAAAGTACATATATTCAAACTAGCTCCACCATCTATAAGAACACACTTGACTCGGTGTTTGTCAATGAGAACCTCAATGTGAAGAGAAGCATTGTGTGGATTGTTTAGTGATACATCATCATGTTCCGAAAATGATAGGCAGTGAGGAGTGGTTAAGTGTCCCACCATAGCTTGGAATTGGTCAGCTTCCAGATTATTGGGTATTGTTGTGGCAACAAGAGCTTGTTCTAGGATATCCTTGTGTGCTGGTGATATTTTCAAGAGTTCTAAAATTGAGATTTGAGTAGGTATTATCTTCAATTGATCGATTATGTTGAATTGATTTGTAGGGGCAGCAGTTTTTTTGATTATAGAAGGAAAATTAGATGATTTATTTGTAGCTCCTTTCAGTATTACCTTAGATTGCCCCCTTGTTGTTACGTTGACTGGTTGATTTTCTTGATTCTCTCTGATTTTTATGACATTTATCTAATTTTCATTTGCAGCAATGTTTGTGCTTTGATGATTAGCTATATCAATGCTATTTTTGTCATTAATTCATGTGTTATGAGGATGATAAATAGCTGTAATCACATCATCAATACAATTTTCAGCAGCAAAAAATTCATTTATTTGATTTGTAGTAGCATCATGGTCATGTTCATTTTTTATTTGAGTGTTATTTGTTTGATCTTCAACTACCTCGATATGGAGAATAGTGGAGTCATAAACGTAGTTTACATTCTTTCCTTTACCATTTAAAGAGGATGATTCACCTTTACCCTAATTTGGTAGAGGGTTCTTGAAAGCACCATGATCATTATTTTTTTGTGGTCCATCAACAAATATTTTCTTGTTTTCAATCAGATCTTGGATCAAATTTTTGAATTGCCAACATTAGTTTGTTTTGTGGCCTTTGTTTTTATGATAATCATAGTAATGTGCATCATTCCACCAAAATGGTTTGACTTGTGGATCCCGATTTCATGGCTCTTGTGATGTTACAAGTTTGGCTTCAATAAGTTCCTTCAACACTGATTCCAATGATTGTCCTAAAGGCATGAATTTTCTTTTATTTGATAGCTTTTGGAATGGTAGTGATTGAGATCCAACATTGTTTGAATTGTTGTTTTGATTTGTATTTAGATTGTTTCCTTGATTGTTGTTGTGAGTTGTCTTAGTGGCTACTATTGTTAAATTGAATATTGGTTTTGTGTTTTTTGTTTCAACCACTACCTCATTATTTCCAACATTTCTATATTTCTGCCAAAATTTGGGATTATCGTTGTTGTTGTGATTTAAGGAATTAGCATTGTTTGATCCTTCATTGTATGTTTTTAGGACTCCTCTCTTGATCAAGGCTTCTATCTTGAGACCATTTTCAATCTTTTTCTTGAATGTAGGTGGACATTGTAGTTCACGTCTATAAGTCATGTTTTTGTTTAACTTATCAATGAATAGTTCCATCTTTTCCTTTTCAGGTATGGAACGTGGATATCTTGCGAACAACCTTCTCCATCTTTGCAAAAATGAGAGAAATGTTTCACCTTTCTGTTGTTTAGCATTGAAAATATCCTTCATTGTGATATCATGTGGTATATTATAGGAGTATTGAGTTATAATTTTTTTAACTAGATCTTCAAAAGATCTAATTCTTGGAGTTAACTTAGAGAATCACTCCATATATTTCCCACCTAATCTTCATCGAAAGATTCTCATCAAGTATGTCTCTTCATGGCTAAACTCTAAGCTCATAGCTTGAAATTCCCTTACATGGTCAAGAGGATCTATTTTTCCATTGTATTTATTTTGAATGTAAAAATCTTTGAGCTCCCTTCGGGTTTTATTTTTGAGTGTTTTGCTGAGTACCGATTAACCCTCATATGTTAAATTTTCTACCCTTGGCATTTCTTTGACCTTTTTGCTAAACTCTATCGACATCTTCCATATGGCAGATCAACACTCTCCAAAGGGATTCTCCCCTTTGCTTCTCAACCAGCTCCCAATATGCTTCCACGTGTCTTTTCCATGGGCTATTTAAAATTTCTTCCCTTCATTTTCTAGTCATGCATTGCCCGCATGCCATGTAGACTCCATTAACATAAATTTTTGGTAGACCTCAGAGGCAGTACCGATACTAAATATATGGCTACAAGTCTTCTTGGTGCAAGCTTTCACTAAAGGGAGGGGAGAACGAAACACGGGATGTGAATTGCCACAATGTGTCCCCTCAGCGGATCTTCATAGTCAGAAGGGGTGGAGTGGATGCCAAACTGTGATGTGTCACCACATGTTCTAACCACCTCTATTGGGACGTGATGCTTGTCTACACAGGGTAAGCTAGGACCACTACCATCATTTGCAAGGGATGCATCTAGCTGGGAGGCATCTGCATGCCTTGGCCCAAATATTTTCCATTAAAATGGCCAAGGGAAATCATTTCTTTAGCCATCATTGCCTCATATACTAAATCTTTTCTTTTACTAGCTCACCAGGTGGTGGGACTGATGGCTATATATAGTGCTTCTTGATTCATAAAATGGGTTCGAGATACTTGCAGAAAAATTAGAAAGACATCGGCCTTTTGTTTTATTAGATAATTGTAAAGACTCACAGACTATGCCCTTGTAATTTGGCCTCTTTGTTTCTTAACTATTTGAAAAACATTATACTGTGTTGTTACTGAATAGCTTGTTTTCAACTTCAATGATTTGAATAGAATGTTGATTTAGGACCATGTCTTTGACTCTTTCTTTTTAGTAAATCTCTATGCAAATTATTTTATGTTATGAAATGAATTATTCAAGTCTTTCTCTTTGATGTTTGTTATTTTAGGACATAGCAGATTGTTTAATTGGCCCTTAAATTGCATCCAAAAGATAGATTTATCATGCCTTACATCTAAACCTTGGTGCATCACTCTAGTTAGATCTTTTATTTTCATATGTGCTTCCTTTTCTCATTCAAAACCCTAGTTATAGAAGAAGTTGACTTCTTTAAAAATCTGGAGGTCACTCAGTTTAGCGCAAATAGTCCTCCATAAAATGAGTTTCCCATAAGGTTGTTACCTTGTCATTTTTTAGCATCAATAGTTTCTTTTTTCTGCACACCCATTTGGACTTGCTTAAATGAATCTTAGTTTAAAGAGGGTGTATGAGCCATTGGCCTATTACTAGGTCCCAAATAGCGAATAATCCTGGTTTGCTAGTATTGCCATTAGGAACAATATAGGCCTCGACCCAATTAGTGAATGTTCCTCTCCCTTCGCCCATACCGCTAGCCATGTTGGCCGCTACTAATAGAAATTATGAAGCTTGGGATGCCGAAGTCCTCTGAGAGCACTAGTAGCACTTGCCGTTTGGGCCCCTATTCCAGTTTTTGCTCTAAAATATATACCCAAGTTTACCGAAGATGGCACTAGAACACAATATGAACATCTACAAGATATTGTGGATGTATGTTTGGTACATGGGGTAACAGACCAGAAAATTGTGCTAAGGCTGATTGTGGCCTCTTTCAAAGGTAAAGTGCTTGATTGGTACCACATGTTCCAAGCTAATACCGTCGGTACCTGGGATGAACTCAGGGATCCATTTTATGAAAGATTCTCAAACAATGGAGATAGGTCTTCCTAGAATCACTAGTAGGAGATCATCAAGTGGTTTTCATATGAGGCCATGACAGACTTCAATGCCTAGTTCCATGTAACTTGGCAAAGAATTCAGGTTGTGATCAGCCCATTTCCTGAATTGGCATTCATATTCTACCTAAGCTCTATCAACATCAACATCTTAATGATGATCAATTTACTTGACATAACTACTCTACAAGATGCATATAGCATCACAATTAAAGCAAAGAATAATCTAATTGATACTAGGAAGTTGCCACCTTGACCTTCCATGCCTATATTCCCTGAGATATCAGTTCTCACCTAGGTGACTTTGGCTACTTTTGCAGCCACTCCTCCTCAATCCATGTTTAGATATGTGAGTGCACCATAGAACATTCCTTCCACATTCGGTTCATCAAAGGATGATATAAGAGACATAAAGGAGATGTTATGAGCTATGTCCAATGAAATAATTGTCATCAAGTGCAACCAAGCTGCTCCTCCAAAGTTGACCTACCAAAATTACTAGGGTGGAAGTTCCTCTTACCAACAAAACTAGTTCTAAGGAGGTGCTCACACAAATCTGCAAGCGAAAACAACAAATCAAACAGTGTCACTACCCAGTCCATTGTAGAGCGCCAACCTAAGCTTAAGCAAAGATCTAATTATGGGGAAAAATAATTTAGTTGATGATGCCAACCCTTGGTGTTTCCCTTGTGGTGTTTCACATATGCCCCGAAACTACCCGCATGACAATCTACAACAGAAGGTGGCAGAGCAGCACAACCAAGGTGCAACGTTGGACCATGGGGGTTATGTATATTCCTCTCCATAAATGGGAAACATGGTACTCACTACTCAAATGCAAGGAATGTATCTGGAACAAGAACATGACATAGCTCTTGACCTTTTCTCATGGATGGAAGGAGAAGAAGCGGTGTTCACATTCGAGACATCCACTTTGGAAACGCCGCAAGTCTAGTCTAATTACAACACTCGCTCAAAGAGGAGATTCATAGGTGAATCAGTCATCCCACAATTAGTCACTCTGTAGCCTAAAATTACTTTTGACCAGACTTCCAGTACCTTTGCAGTGGTATCACAATGTCCACCATGAAGGGAAATAGTTATAACAAGAGCTAAGGAGAAGAAGCCTACAAATCTACCACCATTCAATGTGGTGGAACAATTAAAAAAATATCTTCTAATGTGTCCCTATGGGATATATTAGCTATTCTAGAGCAGAAGACATTGCTACAGAGGGCTCTCTAGGAGGATCCAATTATTGAACCAAAGGAGCAATCACTTAAAGAAAAAGTTGGTGAACCATCACCTCTAGCAAAATTTCTTGTGAATATTGCATAGGAGACATCTACTGACATCAAAGAAGATAAGCCAAAACTGAAGCCCTTTTTCTTAACTCTCATTATAGGGGAGAAATAACTGCATAATTCTATGATCGACTCTGGTGCAAGCACCACAGTCATGCCAAAGTAGATAGTGTATGTCTTAGGGCTTAGCTATGAACCCTTAAAGAGGGGGGTTATGCCGCTAGATGGGAATAAAGTTGACACTGTAGGCCTCATCAAGGACCTCCCATTGAATCTGTTCACTTTCCCCAATATCATAGTCCCTCAAGACACTGCGATCATAGATGTTCCCCCTATGTTTGGTCTTTTCCTATCTTGAGAGTTAACTTCAAAAATAGGTGGACATATGTCTCTGGACTAGTCAAACTTGATCCTAAGAACCAAGCACTAAGCGAAAATGAAGATAAATTTTGAATCTCTGCATTTGGAACATGTGTCCGGTGAATCCAAAGTCAATTTCGAGGCCGCCCACACTTCTTTCACTAAAGAAGAAGCTTATGGTATTGAGCTACTCGAAGATGAAAAGGTAACTAGAGATTAGACTGATCTAGAGGAGGTTCTCTTGAGTGAGTTCAGTGATAAATATCCCTTTGGAAATTATCATGCCACTGGGCTGGGGAGTTATGTCATTTATGATGAAGACCAATCCATCCTAAAAGTGATAAAAGAGCCTGAAGGTGTTTCGGCCACAAAGCTATGGACAATGCACTTTGATGGTGCTAGATGAAAGGTCAGCGTAGGACCTGGGATATGCGAGACATCCCCAAGAAATGAAAAGAAACTTAGATCCTTCTGATTCTAGTTTTCTTGTTCCAACAACGAAGCAGAATATGAGGGCCTCATGCAAGGTTTCAGCCTAGCAAAATGAATGGGCATCAAGAAAATAATGGTGTTCAGAGATTTTGGACTAATCGTCAATCAAGGTCAGGGTATTAGTGTAGAAAATAATGTCTATATGATATCCTATAGACACAGAGTCTAGGACCTAATTTAGAGCTTTGAATCTTACAATATCCAAACCATTCCCCAAGAAAAAAATGTGGTTGCTAATCGCATTACTACAATCGGAGCTGAATTTTTCCCTATTTCCAATCTAGTGGATAATGTACACTCTATACGAGTGATTGCTTGACTGAAAATCCTTGATAATGAAGAAATATGGAAAGTATTTGAAAGCGATGAACACATTGCCTCATTCATCTAGCATTCTGAGGAGTTTTTCGATCATCTACAACCAAATATTGTAGAAGCCTATGAGGGGAAAATAATTCAATTAAGGTCCAACAAGCTTCTCGAAGGGTTAATCACTCTTGAAAACCTTTTTGATTGTGATGATGCAAGAAATGATAAGAGGAAGTTTGTAGAAGACATAGGTGATTATGCGGACCTTTAGGTTGGAGATGGAAGGGAGCTCAAAGTCAGGAAGGATGTCCCGCACCATGATAAAGAAAGGCTCATCAACTTTTATGAAAAATATGAAGGAGTGGTGGCCTAGTCATATGATGACCTCAGAGGATATGATCCTAACATCATCCAGCATACAATAGAGCTGACATAAGGGGCCAAACCCATCCGATAGAAGCAAAGGCTGATGAATCCCAAGATTGAAACACTAATGGCGCAAGATCTTACCAAGCCGATTTAGTCCTGAATTGTCTTCTCGATCAAACATAGTACTTGGGTTTCCAACCTGGTGTCGGCCCAAAAGAAGAATGAGACATCCACTTATGTGTGGAATTTTAGGATCTGAACAGAGCATCCCTTAAGGATCACTATCCCCTCCCTTCCATGGAATCTATTCTGCAAAATGTAGTAGGATTGAAGATGTTTCTTTGCTAGATGGTTTCTCCGGTTACAACTAGATCTAAGTAAAAGAAGAGAACCAACATAAAATAGCATTCACTACCAAGTGGGGAACATTCGCATACTCTAAGATGCCTTTTGGTCTCTCGAATATAGGAGCGACCTTCCAACAGGCCATGGACATCACTTTCAGTGAATTGATTAACAAGATTATCTTGATCTATTTGGATGATTTGACTATTTTCTCCAAGCATGAGGATGATTATTTTGATCACCTTGAGATGGTTTTTAAAAAATTCCAGGAGTTTGAAATATCCTTGAACCTGAAAAAATGTGTTTTCGGAGTGTCTCAAGGTAAATTATTGGGACACGTAGTGTCCAAAGAAGGAATCTTAATTGATCCTGAGCAGGTGAAAGAGATCAAAGAACTTCCCCTTCCAGTCAACAAGAAGGAAGTTCAGTCCTTTTTGGGAAAAGTAAACTTTGTGGGCAAATTCATTTCTGATTTTGCAGGAATAATTCAGCCCATCACGCTGATCCTTAAGGATCAATTTTTTAAATGGACAAAAGAAGCAAGAGAAGCCTTTAAGAAAGTTAAGGATGCTATTTCCTCAACTCCTATACTGGTTAACCCAAACTTATCAAAGGACTTCATAATGGGGTATGTGTAGGATCATGATGGGCCAAAAAGTGTCGATATGTAAGTAATATGATGGCCCATGTGGCTAACGATTTTTTTTACCCAAAATTGATGAAACAAAAAGGGTTTTTAAAAGATATTTTCATATTTCCACCAATATAAATTGTGCTTTACTTTGAATTTAATAAATAATTATTATTCATTTTCTATTTGAATTAGGACTAAAGTCTTGATTGATAGGCTGATTGAAAAACTTCTATAGCTTACAAACAGTATCATATTTTTTGAATCCGAAACATGCATCACATTCTATGCTTCACATACTATAGGATTTAAAAAAAAAATGAATTTCATGAAGTTTTAATCAAATTAAGGTGGTTAGACATACAAATTTTTATATTTTTAAAAAGTTGTAATAAAAAATTCATAATTAATTATTTACGTGGAAAAAAATTACAAAAAAATATGCATCACATCAGGACATGAGTCCTCTACTTATATCTAAAATATTATAAAAAAGTATTATCATTTTATTGTGGTTAGGATGGTCAGACAAACACCTACTTCTTATTTTTTCCCTGAAATTTAAGTACCACTGCATTGAAATTTCAAATTTTCACTAAATAGATTTAAAAAAAAAAAAACCTAGTACTTTAGAAACTACATTCAATTTTCTATAGATTCTATTCTTACATATTTTTTAAATATTATAGATAACTTATTCAAATTTTTACGTCAAGTTTCCTAGTTCTAATTTTCTAAATTTTCATCGCCACTTAAGGGCCTGTTTTTTCCATGATGATCCTACACTTACCCAATGTACGTATTCAGTAGTAAGTCAAGCATTGCTAATGTCTTAACTCAGAAAGACGATGAAAGAAAGAGAGAGAATTCAGTAGCTTTTCATTCCTAGACCTTGAAAGAATATGAGATGAACTACAACTTCATCGAGAGGAAAGCTTTTGTAATAGTTAAGGCACTCAAGAAGTTCCAATACCTAATCTATTGCAACAAGCTGGTCATTTATGTCATGCATTCCAGTGTACGTGAGTACATCAAGGAAGGAGAAATCACCGAAAAAAGGGCTAATTGGATCACCAAGATCCTTGAATATGACATTGAAGTCAAGCCTACAAAGACCATGAAAGGAAGAGGACTGTGAATATCTAGCACATGATGAAGATATCATAGCCGAAGAGTAACAACTAGAGCTGGTTATAATGAATGAATCAAGAGCAAAAGACTGCTGGCTGATAGATAGAGTAAGGTTCATGCAGACTAGAAAGTACCCATCAGGCCTTCCTTCTTAGAAGAGAATATTCTACAAGTTGCAAAATAGCATTTTCACACTCATAAATGGAGTCCCTTTAAGAGGAACTTCAACAACATCTTGCTGCGATGTGTCACAATAGAGCAAATGAGAGAGATTCTCAGCACCGTCCACAATAGTCCCATGTGTAGACATTATTCTACAAATACTATTGCTCTCAAAATAATGTGCATAGACTAATTCTAGGCTACACTATTCAACAACTCCAATTCTTTGCACCCCGAAGGAAAAATTCTGCAATGCCCCTCAACTCGACAATGGTTGATGAACCATTTGCACAATGGGGCCTTGAATTTATTGGAATGATCAATCTTTCCTCTAGTGCCAGGCATAAGTGGATTCTATCGGCCACAGACTACTTCATAAATGGATCGAAGCCATGCCCCTTAGGAATGCAATAGAGGTAGAGATAGTAAAATTTCTTAAAGAAATCATGATGAGATTCGGCCCTCCTAAAACCATCATCTTCGATAACACCAGAGCTTTCCTAGTCTCTAACGTATGTCAATTTTCTTTCATGCATGGAATTTTCCTAAAAACATCATCAAATTACTATCCGTAGGGTAATGGCTTGGCAACGTGGACTATTAAAAATTTAGTCTGACTCCTCAAAAGGATTGGTTTAGAGCACTAGCAAGAATGGCATCAAAATCTTTGGGTGACACTTTGGGTAGACTGCATAACTCCTAAGAAAGTCCTCAAGACTTCACCATATGAGTTTGTATATGGAAAAGAGGTACTATTGCCTATCTCTATGGAGATTCCAACACTACAATTACTCAAATCTTTTGAGATAGAGGAAAATGGAACAATGGAAGTGGAGCTGGCTGAATTATTGGAAGTAAAGGAGAAAAGAAAAAATGGATTGATATCTATGACCAACCACCAATAGGTTTTCAAGAGATGGTTTGATAAGAAAGCTTCAGACCAAACTCTAAAGCGTGGCGACCTAGTGCTAAAATTTAATGAGAGAGCTACAAAGCTAGGTCAGCATGGGAAGTTCGACAACCTCTAGGAAGGCCCTTTCAGGATAATTTAGTGCAAGAAACTCAACACATTTTAATTAGAAACCATGAAACATGAACCATTGGGAATCCCATTCAACGGGATTCACTTAAAATTATTCAATTAACTTCAGGTTATTTTGCCGTGTAAATATGTGAATAGCATGTTTTCATTTTTTTTTGCCTTTTGTTTTGGTTGGATCGTCTTTCATGTTAATTATTCATCTTCAAAGTAGAGTACAATGGGTCCATTATCACAAGATGAAGAAAACATAAAATAACCCATGAGGCAGAGAAAATAATACCCATAGGCTGAATTGAAATAAACATACATATGCAGGAAAGGAAATGATAACCCATTTAGTAGAGCAAGCCAAGGACACATAAATTTTTAAAACATAAGTCATCTCTTCATTACATTTATATACTTCACTAAAAATAGTATCAAAATGTCTCAGAGGCCACACTTTTAAATTATATACTTATAAATATTTCTGCATCTTTTTCATATGGCTATTATAAGGCCTTTTTTAGGCATATGTACAAAAAAGACTAATGAGCTTAGTTTTTAAAACATGAAAAGAGAGGAAATCTTTAGTCATGGGAGTAAGTAGCAACAACAACAACATCTAGAACCATTTCATCCTTAGAGGCAACAACTTGGCCAGTGACACCATCCAAAGAAGCAATGGTGAGTGGTGGAGGGAACACCAGGTTCCTGAAGTTGGTATACGCGTCAACGTCATAAAATGGCACCACATTATATATGCAAAAGAGAAAGTGATAGGCATGAGTGACCCTCTAGCAGTGTTCTTGTTATGACTGAAGGCAGAAACCACTTAGGAATGACAACCATGGTACAACCACATCTTCTTCAATCAACTTGCAAAGGTCGCTTATAGTGGGAATATCTCCACCAAAAGCAACATTCACCACCATCTCCTCGAGTCCATTTAGATACTTCTTTAGAAAGATTTATTTTACCAGGTGGAGGATGAGTGGCTTGGGAATCTAGATGTCAAGCATTAACATGACAAAGTGAGAGCACACATCAGTGTGAACTTTGTATTTATTCTCATATTCAAGGAAGTCACGTCCCATAAACCATTTCATGGCTATGATGGCCAATGAATGCTTAGTTTGGGTCGTCCTCTTAAGGCGCCTAGTCAAAATCTCACCCAAAAAAGCCATTTGAGATTTGTGGGAGGTCAGCCTAATTGGGGTATTCATGGAATCAAGTTCTATATGACTTTCAAATAACAACCCTATGTGAATCGTCTAAATCTAAACTCTATGCAAATACTATGCAAACTACAAATACCAAATGCTAAACCAATCACCTAATACTAATTCTGCTAAAACTTGCTAAGTGTGATTTCACTATTGCCTAGGTGCCTATTTATAGAAATGACAATGATAAGCATGGTAATTTGTATACCATAAGTATGAGGTTAGTCAAGAACCACCTCAAGAACTGCACCAAGGCTCTCTCGAGACTCTCACCTAGTTGTATCTATTGGTATGATTTGCTATGTGCAATAGTAGTGGAATCTAATTAATTAGCATAAATTGGTGGCAGCCTATGATGGTAGTCCGTACGGCTGGATGTTGAAATGTCATTCTGCTTGTGTTGCTCAAACTCCAAAAAGGAACACAAATATTTTTGGCACTTATTGCATACTTTGGTGTAATCATTCTGTTTCGGATATTAATTGCCATGACATATGATGCCTAAGCTTCATTCAAACCATCGCCACAATTTCCAAGAAAAATTATGCCAAAGTACATCTTTGCAAAGGGTCATTATGAATTCTTGTTATTTTAAAATGGCAAGTAATTCACTTCACACGAGAAAATAAATGGTAATACATACTAAATTTAATGCAAGAAGGTGAGCATTGTTGGCCACCCAAAGAAGGAAACAACTAAGTATCACATGCAAAGGTTTTGTATTGTGAATTCCTTTCAAAAAATGTTGTCTAGAGAAAAATCAATTTTAAGTGTGACCAGAGATGAGGTAAATTAGAAAGGAAGGTTTGAGTTAAGCAAAGATCTATAGCAATAGGAAATGGTGGAGAGTTATCAAACAAAATCACGAGTAGAGGCCCAGGGAGAAGAAATGCAGAGCTTGTCTAATGATATGCATAGAGCATCAACTATCTATGTCTTTGATAACATTTCTTACACTTTTCCTGGTATGCCAAAGAAACCAAAATGGGATAATACGAAGGTGTTGGAGAAGCCCAATAAGTACAAAGATTAGAGCAGAATCATGGAAGGTTGGGATAATATTCATGATCCCATCCTTGCAAAAAACCCCAAGAATTTGAGGGAAGCGGCCTGTGAAATAATGAAAATATCCTCTAGCCCGAAGTCAATGTCTCAAAAGCTATGGTGTAGTGGGCTCCCATAGTATATGGTCCCATTTGTTCACTATTACCCAAAACTGGTTAATGTGGCCATTGAACATTTCAACCCATGCACCAACACCATCAAGGGCTAGAAAATATAGGTCAATATCTATTTGGAGGCTATCTGGAATATGTTGTGCATCCCTCACCCCAACTCCAGACCAAAAGGATTAGAGTTATTCAACCCAAAAAAGGGAGAGGAAACATGGAGAAGCATGAAAAAGGCTCTACAATTTTACAACAAAGAAACTAGCATACCTGATGTCGATCATAATAAAAAACCAAGGATTCTGACGCTGCTCATCGCCTTCCCAATAGACATGTAGGATGCATTCACAATGTTGGCATTTGTCTGCGGCCTAGACACCGATAAGGATGTGGACGAATTTTAGTTAGGTCTGGGGTTTTAGTTCCAAAAGTATCATACCTTGTTCTAGTAAGACTTAGTAGAATACCTTGTTGGTGAGATGCTAGGGAAAATCAAAGATTACCCAATGCAATGTAAATTCATGTTTCCTTGCTTCCTTGCTCACATGTTTTTGCAGTAGAACCCTGATTTCTTCAAGAAATATATGAAGTTGTCTATTTTTGATGAGTCAGGATAGCGAAGGTCAGTTTCTTTATGGACCCCTCTCATCTCTTCTACCTATGACTATTATGAATTTTTGGACTATTTCTTGACTCTGACTTTGTAAGATTTACAAGGGGATGATGGTTTCAACTGGCTCACCAGGGAGTAGACTACATATATGTAGGACTTCACTCCCAAATGTGACTGGTTTCTCAGAGAAAACTTCATGTTCATCTAGCTACACTATTTCACTAGATAACCATTTTGTCTTGTGACCTATGTTACGAATCTAGTGTTGGCCCTTGAAATATTTTGGTAGGTATCTCTGATTGACATCAAATTTTGTGGAGGAAACGCCAAAAATATGGGATTCTTCAGCTACCCATATACTTTCAAAATGGTGTTCATGAAGAAGAAACAGATGCACGACCTACTACAGGACAAGCTGGCTCATCTTGGGTTGGTGATGATTTGCGATAAATGGGAGTACAACCCCGAAAATGATGTGCCAAATGAATTTTTCAAGGTGACACACAAGCTGCGGCCTTACTGGGAGAAGAGGAAGAACCTGATGAATGATATAGATGATCTACTAGATGATTTGATCCACATTCCTACAACAGATAACAGGCCCTAATGGCATAAGTTCTACTTCCCTTTGGTAGTGTATGATGAAAGGCAACAAATGGGACTTGCCATAATCAACAACTTACAATGAGAAGAAGAATGGACTGTAGAAAGGATCAAATATTTTTGGGTATATTGCCAAGAGAATGGAAAGCTCGAGGTTGATAATGGAAGTGTGACATTGGATGACCAATTTGATGAGATATGGGACGATGAACATCCTATTTTCAACTCAAGCATGCACATGAGTGATGACTCTGGTGAAGAACCCGAGGAGCAAGAATCTGAAGTATCATCCACCTCTACTCAACAAAAGAGGAAGGAAATGGACCAGCCAATCTAGTTTGTTTCAAATGTGTGGTTGAATCGATAAAGAGCTTCGTAAACACTCACCTGGGCTGCCACAAGGACAAGAGTGATCCATAAATAGTTGAAAACTAGAGTAGTGGAAAACACCCTACTTGCCAAATGGCAGTGCACAAAAACGATTGTTGGGGAGAGTTTGAAAGAACCCACGACAGTCCAGGAGACCCTCGCAAGCTAGGAGCCACAACCATCTAGTCAACAGGTAACATTTTATCCTTCTTCTATAACTTTTCAATCTTTGGTGTCCCTTGTTGTCTCTGTGAAACCCAACATTACAAGTGGCAGCCCTCCCTTTTTTGTCTCTACCACGATTATTGCAAAAGGTTTCTCCCAGTTTTACCAAATGAGGCCTTTCCTCTTAACACCTCTGTAGAACCTTTCACCCCACCCTACCCAATCTACTCTTACCTCTCTTTCCTCAAGCGTGACCACTAATTACATCCCTCCTGCTACTAGAGTAAGTGCAACCTAGTTTTCCCAACAATTAGAGATTTCCATGAGTCCATAATTGCCACAAAAACTGATGAGGTCTCCCATTGGTTCATAGATTGAACCTTGGAAATTTCCCAGTTTCTCCCCACAGACTATCAATCTCCCTAAGACGAAAGCACTTAGAGCCACTACCCTCACATTCCCTTTTTCTGTACCTCCTGGTGCACCTTTTGTAGGTGGGCTAGTTCATTCGCCATCCCAATTTATGGTACAGGGTGATGCTATAAAGGAAGCATGGGCCCTTAGGATCCGAAAGTGAAAAGCAAAGGATGATAAAAGGGTGGAAAAGCCAAAGGTCTATACTATTTACAATGAAGCATAGAAAATTATGAATTTCACCACCATATACCCCAACGTTACCAAACCAGAAGGGGAGATGCTTCCAGATGATTATAACGTATATGTCATGGGACTCAATCTAAGGGAAGACCAACCATAGGATAAGATCAATATCATGGAAGAAATGTTGTGGCTGGTGACCATAGACTTTCTCAAGTCTAGTCATCAAATGAAAAAGAAAGAGGAGTTGAGACTTGTGAAGGATTGAGTTGAGTTCCTGCAGTCGAAGGAAAATGATATGCAGGTAGATGTTGTGTGCTTATCAGAAAAAGTGCAAGCAATAGAGGTAGAGAAGAAAATACTTTGGGAGGAACTGGCAACGTTCCAATCCATTGACCTCACCCTAGCTAATGTACTATAGAAAAGGAACCAAGACTATCGGAACTGGTTAACCTTGGTAAAGCAGGAAATACAACAAAAGGATAAAGAGTTTGAACAATAGTGTCCTCAATTCGAGCAAAAGATGCAAGAGAAGGAGGCAGATTTTGAAGGCCGAAAGGCTGAATTGGAAATGGATCTTTAGGAGATGAAGCTTTTCCTTGAAATAGATTCAATAAACAAGAGTCGAGTTGAAGGAGCTAAGTAACATCGAGGGACGACTTTCATCCACAAATAAGAGAATTGTGAAATTGATAAAATCTTTCAGCTTGAGGGATGTAGATATTTCCCTTTTAAGAAGTGCTCCCCAGGTCTCTGCTGCTTAGTCGGACCTCATCCGAGTAGCTCAACAACTATATATATCATATTGGTAAAAGGTTAAGGCTTTCTGCCTAACACTGCATCTAACACTCCAAATCATGTCCATGGAAACAAAATTGAGTAGGGAGGTTTACAAAACAATTGAGTAGTTCTCATGGTTCATCACATAAAGGGTTCCTGAGGAAAAGAGTTTGCTAAGCAAGCTATACTTGGTATCTAATGAAAAATTAGCAAAGGAAGGGATTAAGGATCAGAATGTTGCTACCAAGATGATGAACAAATTCATCCACTACCACTCATCCATCCTTCGTACTAATGCCTATGTAGCCACTTTGAATCGAACTATGGATAACATGCAAGAAAATTTCTCTTGGCTAACTAAGATGGGAAAGTTGTCCCTATTTCTTGAGGATGAGTCAGTCACCACAACCAAGAAAATTGTGGCAAAAACTAAAGAGAAGGAGTAGGACCTAGCTTCTTTTCAAAGTTTCAGCCAACCTCCTACCATAGCAGACATTGAAGGTATCATTCATCTGATTGCACAAATAATTTTCCAATGTGAGTCAGGGGTTGTTTTACATGAGGTTCTTCCTTATAAAGAAATGCTTGACCTAGGTGGAGCACAAGAGTATCTCTGTGATGTATCAGGACCATCTAAGGCAGATGAGCTACCTTTACAGGAAGCTCTTTCTAAGATCTGACTCTGTTGCCCTATGGACAAAGTTTCGGTCTACAAAACTAGAGAAAATTTTGGGTTCCTCATTCCATAGGCAAAATGCCCCTAGTAGTCGCCAAAAGCTATGAATGTAAAATTCTTTGAGCTCCATTCGGGTTTTATTTTTGAGTGTTTTGTTGAGTACAGGTTGACCCTCATATGTTCAAATTTCTTCCCTTGGCCTTTCTTCGGCCTTCTTTTTGCTAAACTATGTCGGTGGCTTGCACATGGTAGCTCAACACTCTCCAAAGGGATTCTCCCCTTCACTTCTCAATCAGCTCTAGATATGCCTCCACACATCTGTTCAATGAGCTATTTTCAACTACTTCCCTTCATTTTCTAGTCATGCTCTGCTTGCATCCTGCGTAGCCTCCATTCACATAAAATGTTGGTGGACCCCACAAGCAGTGTCGATAGTAAACATATAGCTACATGTCTTCTCATTGTAAGCTTTAACCAAAGGGAGGGGAGAACAAAACATGGGATGTGAACTACCACCACGTGTCCCATCAATGGGTCTTCAAAGTTAGAAGGGATGGAGCGAACGTAAAACTGAGATATTCCACCATGTGTTCAAATTGCCTTTGCTAGGAGGTGACGCTTGTTTGCATAGGGTAAACTAGGACCACTTCCATCATTTACAGGGGATGCATCTATCCGAGAGGAATCTACATGCCTTGGCAAGAATATTTTTCATTACAATGGCCAAGGGAAACCATTGCTTCATCCATCATTGCCTCAGATACTAAATATTTTCTGTTAGTGGCTCGCCAGGCGGTAGGACTGTTGGCTATATATACTACTTCTTGATTCATAAAATGGGTTCGAGATACCTAAAAGAAAATTATAAAGCCACCAATCCTTTTATTTTGTTAGATAATTGTAAAGACTCACAAACTCTGCCCTTGTAATTTGGCCTCTCTATTTCTTAACTATTTGAAAAACATTATACTTTGTTGTTACTAAATAGATTGTTTGCAACTTCAATGAGTTGAATAGAATTCTGATTTAGGACCATGTCTCCAACTCTTTCTTTTTAGTAAATCTCTATACAAATTATTTTATGTTATGAAATGAATTATTCAGGTCTTTCTCTTTTATGTTTGTTATTTTGAGACATAGTAGATTGCTGAATAGGCCCTTAAATCTCTTCCAAAAGATATATTTATCATTCCTTACATCTAAACTTTGGCACATCCCCCTATTTAGATCTTTTATTTTCATATCTACTTCCTTTTCCCATTCAAAACCCTAGTTATAGAAAAAGTTGGCTTCTTAAAAAATTCAGAGGTCACTCAATTTAGCACAAATAGTCCCCCATAAACTGAGTTTCCCATAAGGTTGTTACCTTGTCATTTTTTGGTATCAACATTTATCATACTTGGGGAATTCATAGTGTTTTGGAAATGGAATCATGTTCACATTTTGGGCAAATGGATATGGACAAATATCCTACAAAAAATACCTCTTAGTAGTTCCTATTCACATATCTTGGAATCGTTGTTGTAATGTTTGTAGTTGATGTTGTATTGTAGCCACTTCATCTATATTTTTTCATTTAGTCTCAACTCATTTAGGTGTTTCTTTCGGTCTATTAATATCATAGTCCTTTAGAACTTTAACACCCAGATCAACTAATATCAAAAGATACTTTTCCCTATCTTTCTCCAAAATTTTCTCCATAACTTTATGGAACTTGGGGTCTTGTTGCATGTTTTGTAGATTCTCTTCAAATATTTCATCATTATCATGGTTGTTGGATCTGTTGAATAGATTCTCCTCAATCTTAGACATGGTTTTTTGAATTTTATTTTCCTTCTCTTGAAGATTTAGTCTTTGTGACCTTGTAAAAACTAACATATAACTGTTGTAATTGTCCACTAAACTTTGATCTTGGTTGGAAATAGTGTCAAAGATATTAACTTTGAGTCAAATAGAATGATGGATTCTATTGATTAGACTTAAGTTAATAAAAATTATTATACAACTTTGTTTTTTGAAGTAGGATGAGTGATCTTGATAATGAAACTTAGCGTTTAATCAAATCTGCTTGATTTAAACACTCTTAGGACGGTAGATCTTAGTTTAATTTAAAGAATTTCACTTGCAAGGTTTAGTTTCTAAAGGTTCTAAGAGTATGGTTTGATTTGAGAAAGGTTTATGTTTTGATAAAAATCCAAATTCTGATGTAAAAAGTCTGAAAGATAGTGAAAACTGTTCTCTAGTTTTTCTTTGGTGAATGTGCTATAACAGTCCTTGGATGCACTAAAATAATTAGCAGATGCACTAGAAAACTAGGTGAATGCATTGTTAAACTGGTTGTATGCAATGTACTATTACTCCTACGCACTAAAATTTTATTTCAATGCACTAGATTGTTCCTCTTATGCATTGGACTATTCCTCCTATTCACTAAAAGATGGGTCAATGCGCTCTTAAATAGATCTGGTGTGCTATAACAAAAAGCGAATGAGCTATTCTAGGAGCATTTTGGATTTTGATAGTCTGTTTTCAATTTTCGTTTGAAACAGTGAATTTGTTTGACTCGAGGGTATAAAATTCTAATTTTAATGATGTTTTATCTTATTGGTTTGCTTGTGGAATTTGGAAAATGAACATTTTGATTGGATGATTTCCTTTTGAAAATGACTTACACATACAACAACAAGTTTGCAAACATTTGTTTCAATTCTACACTTTAAACAAATAGTGTGTATTCTAGAATCAAGTCTGATTCTTTAGATTTAAATTGGTATGACACAATAAAAATAGTTCAAGCACTTTTCTATCTCAAGAGGTCACTAAAAATATCACAGCCCACACTTGGAACTATGTCATCTCACATAGTCGTGTCACCCCCTAGAGGGTGCCTATGTTTTTTCCTTTTCTGAATCAACCAAAAGTTGAATCCTCCACTTTTGATTAGGGTCTCTGATAGTTATATGGTGAGTATCTTGAGGGAAGATTCTTGCCTCCCCTTGCACTAAGGTATAGAAAGTGTTCAAAAACTAACATGATTGGATTCTAACTTAAAGTTCATAGATAAGGTTTTCATTCAGAGTGGAAAATAGATAAAATAACTTAGGAGACCTCCCAACCTTTAGAACAAATTCTTTGGGGATGGTTATCTTGCACACTTTCGTCAAATATTGGACTTCCCCAAATTCACTTTTGATTATAGTGGGTTGGAAAACCTAGCCTTGGTTGTTCCCACTTAGGTCATTCCCATATGGTGAGTACTTTTTTGCACTACAGTAGGCCCTCTAAAGGTGTTAATAAAGCACAAAAAGTGAGTCTAGCATTCTGATCACCCAATGAAGGGGAGAGCATAAGACTATCACTTCAACCACAGTAAATAGGGACTCCAACTATCCTTTTTATTTAAGCTAGATGCCTAACTTAATAAAAGAAAGCAATAATAAAAAATAAAAACCCTGCAAACACCATTAGTAATTTTGTAATATTTATCTTTGACTTGTGTAAATGTTTCCAACAACTATCTTTGACCAACGTAACTTGTACGTGTAGCACAAAAAATAGAGATTAATATCAAAATGATTCAATTTAATGTAAAAATAGTCATATGCTCTAAAATGTTAAGCATATGCACTAAAACTCTAATGCGCTAAAAGAATAAATGAAAGCATTGAAATAATTGTCAAATGCACTATAACAGTGATTGAATGCACCAAAACAGTGTTTTGATGTGCTTGAATATCCGTTGAATATGCTATAACAGTGATCGAATGCACCGAAATAGTGTTTTGATGTGCTGGAATATCTGTCGAATGTGCTATAAAACCTCCCAATTGCGCTAAAACATAAACATGTCAAATCTGCAGTCACTTTCCAGAAAAATGCTAAGTATGGGGATTTGGTCCCACAGTGAGTGCCAATTTATGTGTGGAAAATATGTGTAAGTGAAGTAAATAACAACACACCTTAATGCAATATTATTAGAGAATTCAAACAACATATTTAATCTATTTGAAGCATAATAAAATATCTAAAGCTATTCCATTGCTCTCTAACTCCAAGGATTTATTAAATCAAAGTGGCTCTTAGATTGTGTGCACTGTGATTGTAAAATGAAAACCTACAAAATGAGAATAATAAACTAAATGATAATGAGATGCTGATATGAAATGATATGGTAAAATAAGATGCAACTAATGTGATATGTTGTGACATGATTATGATCTAATATGATTGCTAAAATGAATCTATTTGATAATTGCTAAATGTTGTATGCTAAATTCTTTTGATATGATTCCTGTAGTGTAAAATTGTGTAAAAGTGGGATCCATTTCTTGTAGCAAGAGGTTGCTTTTATAGATTTTCAAAGGCAATTTGTGAGTTGGCAGCAAGCAATGTTTCAGATTTGATCTGGATATATCAATGGCGGAAGATGAAGAATTTGGTGAGGAAGAAGGGGAATTGCTTTCCCTGAGCAAAACATTGTGGCAAATGATTCGGAAGAAATTGTAGATCCATGAAGCCAACTATTTCCAACTATTTAAAGTTTGGCTAGCAAGATAAAGTAAAATTGAATGCAAGTTGAAGCTTTCAACTTTATTGAGAAAAAAGATGTAAACATGTGCTTAACTGAAAAAGCACAATTGAATACAAGTTGAAGCTTTCAACTTTGTTGAGAGAAAAGATGTAGATATGTGCTTAATTGAATATTTGATTTATTCAATTTTAGAGGGAAGATACATTATTAAATAAAACATTTTGAAATTTGTTTATTTAATAAAAGGGAGATGATATTTAAATAAACTATGTGATTTTAGTTTATTTAATTAAGATGGAAGAATTGGATAATTAAATTAAACAAACTATTGAATTTTCCTATTTAATTAAGATAGAATAATTAGATAATTAAATAAAACAAACTATTGAATTTGTTTATTTAATAGAAGAAAATAGAATATAGAATGTGAACTATATGAATAAATATTTCTATTTATTTATAATTAGATGAAACAAAGGTTAATTAATCTATTTAATTAAGATGAAGAATAATTAGATAATTAGGAAGAAATTGTAGATCCATGAAGCCAACTATTTCCAACAAGATAAAGTAAAATTGAATGCAAGTTGAAGCTTTCAACTTTATTGAGAAAAAATTGTAAACATGTGCTTAAGAAAAAGCACAATTGAATACAAGTTGAAGCTTTCAACTTTGTTGAGAGAAAAGATGTAGATATGTGAATTGAATATTTGATTTATTCAATTTTAGAGGGAAGATACATTATTAAATAAAACATTTTGAAATTTGTTTATTTAATAAAAGGGAGATGATATTTAAATAAACTATGTGATTTTAGTTTATTTAATTAAGATGGAAGAATTGGATAATTAAATTAAACAAACTATTGAATTTTTTATTTAATTAAGATAGAATAATTAGATAATTAAATAAAACAAACTATTGAATTTGTTTATTTAATAGAAGAAAATAGAATATAGAATGTGAACTATATGAATAAATATTTCTATTTATTTATAATTAGATGAAACAAAGGTTAATTAATCAAATAAATATATTTAATTAATTAGATTTATCCAGACCATTTTTAGGTGTATACATAACTTACCCTTGTGGTCTTCGTATATGGAATGATATAGTAAAGCCCAATCACCTACAATGAACTCTTTGGCCTTTATAAACTGATTGTGCCATTTAGTTTTTTTTTTTTTTTAATGATGTTTGTATGATGCATGGATTCCATTCTAATTTCATCCAATCCATTTAGACTATGTAACCTTTCTTTCTATGCTTTTGTCAAATCCATTCCTAGATCCATTCCTATCCTAAGTGTCTTTTACTCAAACTCTATTGGAAAAACTATTGTTTTCCCATAGACTAATTCACAAGGTGTGAAAACTATAGTTTTTTTGCATGTTCTGTAGGCCCACACTACTTTAGGTAATCTAGATTCCCAATCCTTTCTATGAATTGGTACCATTTTGGTTAGAATATTCTAAATCTCTCTATTTGTAGCCTCCACCTACCCATTGGCTTGGGGATGATAAGGTGTTGATTTTATATGTCTTATTGAATATTCATTAACCAATTGATAAATGAGATCAAAATTAAGTTGAGGACCTTGATCAGTGACAATTTCTCTAGGTAATCCATACTTGGTAAAGATGTCTTCATATAAGAACTTAGCTACATTTTCATCTCTTGCAAACTATAATGCCTTGACTTCAACCCATTTTTTCAAATAGTCTATACAAACAAAAATATAATCTTTGTTATTAGAGGCTAGTAAAATTGGGCCAATGAAGTCAAGCCCCCATTTGTCAAATGGTGCTAGTGATATCTATGGTTGCAAAGTAATTTTCTTTATCCTTGTTGGTTTACCCATTCTTTGACTCTGTCATAGCTCCTAGTATACCTCATTGAATCCTTATGGAGAGTTGGCCAATAAACCTATTGTCAAGATCTTCAATGTTTCCCTTTTGGTTGTAAAGTGACCCCCATATGGCTCATCATGGAAATCTTTTATAATGTCAAAAACCTCATCTTCTCTTATGCATTTTCTCATGATATTATATCAACCAGTGTAAAATAGGTAACTAGCTACCCAAGAATATGGAAATATTTTATGCACCAAATGTCTCTTTTCTCTAGGAGACAAATGTGATGCTATATGTCCTACCACTAAGTAATTTTCAATATCAATGAATCATGGTGTGGGTATGGTAAGAGTAAACAAATTCTCATCTAGAAAAGAGTCATCCACAACATCTTCTATTTGTGTAGGCAACCTCGATAAGAAATCTTCCAGCACGTTAGGTTTCCTTGGCTTATCCACTATTGTTATATCAAACTCATGTAGTAAGATAAGTCATCTAACTAGTCTCCCCCAACTATAGGTTTTTCAATAATTATCTTATGGGTGTGTGATCTATGTGGATAAAAACTTGATATCCAATTATATATTGCCTAAACTTGTTGATAAAATAAACAATTGCCAACATCTCTTTCTCTGTGACAGTGTAGTTAAGTTTAGCTCCTTGCAAATTTTTGCTCATATACTAGATGGCATATTCCTTGTTACCTTATTTTTGTCCCTAGAGTACTCCAATGGAAAAACATAAAGCATCCGTGTGTATGGAAAGGTAGTGTCAAATTTGGCCCTCTTAAGATATGGGCTTGTGTCAAAGTTGTCTTAAGTTCTTTAAAGGAATGTTGACATTCTACAGTCCATTCAAATTTTATGTATTTGGTAAGTAAGAAAAATAAGAGTGCTATAAGTTTATTGAAATATTGTATGAATCTCCTATACTAGCTTGCATGTCCCAAAAATCTCCTAACATATTTTTGATTTTTTGGCACAGGAAGTGTAGAAATGATCTCAATCTTGTTGGGACCCACCTGAATTCCTTCACTTGAGTTAAAGTGTCATAGAACAATCCCTTGAGTAATCATCATGAAAATAATTTCATGACTCAATGATAGGTTATGTTATTTAAAAAATTTCAAAACCTTTTCTACATTGTTGAGTGCATTTTCATAGGTGTCTCCATAGGCAGTGAAGTCATCTATGAAGATTTCGATGGAGTCATGAGCATAGTTTGAAAAGATACTTATTAGTAGCCTCTGAAAATTTGTTGGGGAATTACATAATCCAGAAGAAAATAATAGTCATAGGTACCCAAAGGGCATGTAAATGTAGTCTTATCCTAGTCCTCTAGGGTTATCTTTATCTGGTTCTAGCTACTAAACCCATCTAGGAAAGAGTACTTTTTTTCTCTAAGGAATCAAGCACTTGGTCAATGAAAGGTAGGGGGAAGTGATCCTTTCTAGATGTTCTATTCAACTCCCTATAGTTCACACATACCCTCCATTTTCCTACTTTCTTAGGAATAATGACTAGTGGTGACACCCATTGGCTATTAGAAATGAGGTAAATGAAGCCTACATCAAGTAGCTTTTGTAATTTAGTCTTGACTATTTCTCTTAAGGAAGGGTTAATTCTTCTTTTGGGATATCTAATTGCCTTGAAACCATCATTTATGTAGATCCTATGAATGCAAATTTTTGGAACAATCCATTTCATATCATGGTAGTCCCATTCAAGTGTTGTTGTGTGTGCCTGCAATATAGTGTTCAAGGAATTTTGTTGTTCTTCAGTTAATCCATTGTTAATGTTCAAGATTTTACCTGACATGATTTCCCATGTTTTGGATTCTGACTGCATAGTTGGGAGATCAAGTCCACTAATATTAGGAAAACATTGTTATGCAAAAAAGAATGGAATATTTGGGATACCTCTTCTGATGAATTTGCATGTATAATGTTTTGTAGTGGATCCCATAGACATGAAAAATACTCTTGCTTTTGCAAGTCCCTACCACAGTTATTTTGTATGATATAATCAATTAAGTCATCCCCATCTTGGGTTCCTAACAGGGGGCTATGCTCTATTTTCATGAGATTTTTCAGGGAATAGTGGTCCTCTAAATCCAAGGTAGGCCGTATAGTATGTTCTATATCTTCACGAGGTTAGGATGGTGGATATAGAACCAATTTATTGGTTATTGTCCCATTAGATATTATCATGTTCCTAGACATACAACCTATGAATGCATCAACTATAGTTAACCATGGTCTGCCTAAAATGAGTGGATATCCTGCAAGGTTGACCTTTGGCTGCAAGACTATAAAATTTGTAGGATACTCCCATGAATCTAATGCAATGAATAAATTCTCAATTATCCCCTCAACCTTTACTATTGACCTATCTACCAACTGTAAAATAGTTGGTGTAGGTCTAAGGATAGCTAACTGAAGTAGTTGCCTCATCTCTTTAGTCATGAAATTAATTGTTTCCCCTAAGTCAATGAAGGTGTTCTTGATAAGGGTCCCATTAATCTTAACATCCACTATTGGACTTCTAGGGTATGCATATTTAGGGATAGTTATATTCCCTAGCATAAAATAACCAAGGTTCCCTAGGACATGACCTGTCTAAGGGTCCTTCCTCTTTCTCCCTAGTTTCATAAGACATAGGTCTCTTACTATTTTGGTATAGATTGGGATATACTTGATAGCTTAGATGAGTGGGATTTTGATACTGACATCCTTAAGCTAATCCAATAGGTTAGTCTCAACTTGGGTATGATGTTTTTGAATGGCTAAATGCTCAGGGAAAGGATGCTTTGGACTTGAGGTCATCTGGTTCACCTAATTTGACCTAGGCTCCAAAGGTGAATTGTCTAAAGCTTCAGCTAGGGGTTCCTCATCCTCCATCTCAATGATTTGGGGGGATGAAGATCCAGCTAGTTTTTTCCATGACCTGAGGTGGACATCACTCACCTATACCCCATAATTGGGGTATTGCATAGCCTTGTTAGTATAAGCCTTTATAGAGGCTTGTTGTTAGGGTTAGGTTTAGGCTAGGTAGATAATTGTGGTGCTCTTGGTGGCTACAATGTTGTGTTTGGTGGATTAGGCATAATAGCTTTTTGTTGTCGCTAAGAAGGTAACAAAGGTTATTGGTAATTCAAATTTTGGTGCTTCCATTATTGGCCTTTTTGCCATTATGGCTGCCACTAATTTTGCTACAATGGTTATTGAGGGTTATAATTGGTGCCTTGAAAAATAAATTATGGCCATGCATTTGGTTGCTGCTAGTTCGAATTTTTCTAAGGGTTTTTCCATTAGTTTTGTTTATTTGTCCAGGGATGAGAATTCCAACTAGAGAAATTATGATTTCAATTGGAAAAGATGTATTAAAATTTAGTGGGTCTTGAGGCATACCTTGTATTGGATTCCCTGGCCTTCTTTGAGAAATTTAAAATAGTTTTCCATCCTCTCCTTCTAGTGGTTGAAAATTAGGTTTCTCTAATTTGTCTTTTGTAATACTAGAAACCCTCATGCACTTGCAGTTTGCTTTCCTTTTTTTGCAATTGGGGCAATATTTAGTGACCATTGCTTCAACATCTTCTTGTTTATTTTTTATATGTAGAGTTTCCAAATAAGTAGCTAGATGACTTATGATATCCTCCTTCTTGTTGGAAAGTAGGTTACTTAACTCCACTCTTGAAATCCCATTAGATGTCTTGCTAGTGTTGGATGTTCTTTTTCCCCTTGATCTTTTGGTAAAGTTCCTAGAATAGTTTCTATAGGCCTTGCAAATATCTTCAAAGGGTAATTGAGACACACCCGCTTCCCTAATAAGATTGAGGTCATCCATGCAGTCATCATTAAATCCTTTTACGAATACAAGCTTCAAGGATTCTTTTGAGAGTCTATTTTGTGGGGTTTTCTTCAAGCACAATTGAAACCCTTCCACATAATCCTCTAATGGTTCATCCTCTTTTTGAGTCATTCTAAAAATATCATCTCTTCTCCTATCAAATCCTCTTAATCTTTGTATTTCTCAAAGAATTTTATTTTTATGGTGTCCCAATCTGGAACAAAATATCTACCTAGTCCCATAGACCATCTCAAAGTAGCATCCTTTCAAGTGGCAGGATATAGCTTTAGCATATGAGCATTAGTTGTGTAGTCATAGCTCCTACATAAGACATCAATCTCAAACAAGAATGTGTTTGGATCTTCAGTCACCAAACCATAGAAGACTGGTAATGTTGAAGGAGGGATATTCTTCAGCATAGTAGCCCTTTCTTGGTTGGTAACTATAAATTCAAAGGTCACATGTTATGGTGGATTATCCACTACTGTATCAATCATTATTTGGAAGGTCTCCTCAGTGTTTTCAATAGATGTTTGTGAAATGGAAGATTATTCTTTATTATTACCCTCACTTTTATCATTATAGTCTCCAATATCTACTATAGCTTGTTGGTTATATGGGAGAAATATTCCCAAAGAGTCTCTCTACCTCCACATCCAATAGATATGACTTTGTATAGTGACATGTCCTACACAATGATAATAAAATTATCTAATATTTTGAGAAAATTAAACCTAAAAATACTAATAATGAAAGCAAGTTATAAACTAGAAAAGCTTGGAAATGAAGGAAACTAATGTTTGAAAGTAGAAGCATCCCTATCAACACCAAAAATTTAGTCCCTACTATTGTTTAGTAAAATTGGTGACAATCACATAATTCAGAGGGAAAAACTAGTTAAACACTTCACTTAACATTTGGAAAGACCTTCATTGCATTATCAACTAGGGCTAGTAGGCTTGTGATGGAACTGGCACTATATATTCTTTCAAAGACTTGGAACTACTTAAGTCATTATATTAAAGATATTACACTTGTTGGAAAATTATAAGATTGTAAAAAAATAAAGAAAATAAATTTGTCTCTATGGCTATGGGTACCTACAATATAAGACTAGCTAACTACTGTTCAGAACTGAATGCTGGAAATTAACTGAAATAATAATTAAACTTATTTTACACTCGAGAGTACAACAAACTCTATAAATTACAGTATAATTATGAAATGGGAATTGTTCATGTATTCATCGATTATTGAAACACAAATAATTTATTTAACATAATTTGTATTTATGAAGTAACAACTAAAATAGAATTGAAATAACTAAAAAGAAAGGGGTGAAGGATAGTTACCTTGAGTGGCCCTTCCTCAAGTAGTTTTCTTCGCTAATCTAAAACCAAATCTAACTCCTTAGATTGAACACAATCATAATAATTCAAATTAATTCATTACACAAATCCAAAATATCAAATAAGATTTTGCTATAAGATCTTATTCATGAAATCATAATTTCACAATAAACATAGTCTGCATAACAAATAAAAAATAAAAGTATCTAGTAATTGTATTCAATATCAAATGATAAATTGATTGACTGAAAAATAAATAACTAGCTAACTTATGACTCAACCACTGATCGAGCTACATATAGGCATGGGGGGGATTATTCAAAATAGGACTCTAAACTGAAACCATTAATTACCACTCCCTATATTTCCAAGCGTGATAAATATTCAACTAAATCTAAACTGCAACTAGAAAAGAAGAAGAGTCCAAGTTGGATTGTGACTGTTGTAACAAAACTAAACATGGAATGCTCAAAACCAGCTATGTTAGAATCCTAATTGTAATAGGGTTCCTCCTTCTCCAATGTCTTTATTGAAAATCATAATGATGCACTATCTCCTTCATTAAATGTCTCCATTTTGTAGTCACTATTCTCAATTTATTTTGGGACATCCCTTGTTTCGCTGCCCAGGAACTCTTTTAGTTGCGGGCTATGTCCTACAATTGTGAGCTATAGTGCCTCTTCTGACTACAAGGGGTTAGTTCAAAAAACATGTAAATAATAATAAACATGACTAGCGCAAATATCCAATCACAATCCATACATATCTACACATAAATAAATCATTAACCATCACATCATAATTATATTTCCATATACTTAAACCAGGTTCAAGGTTTGCATAACAAGCATGAAAGATAGAATAGTGTAGGAATATATATAGAATAATTTTATTGGTAATGTCTATAAGAATGCATAAAAGATATAAAAAGTAACTAATATTTGGACTCATCACCCACATTCTACTATATAATCAACACTCACCTCTTCCTTCTTGGCTAGTTCAAATGAGTTCATATGACCTCAATCAGAGTAGGGGAGTGTTGATTCATATTGTATCATTTGGAATGTGATAATATCATTATTTTGTTATTGCACCATATTCTAACAATTCATCCTCTTTCTAATCTTGTGTAGGAGGCTCATCTTTGTTTTGTAGTTGGTCCTAGATGTTTGAGTTCATTAGTAACTCTTACACAATCCTATAGAGAAAATTATTATAAAGAGCATTGAAGAGTAGATTTATTAGTCATCTACAACAATAATCAAGATCATATCATCAAGTCAAAGTTCATGTTTGTTCATGTCATGTTTTGGAGCTAACATTGTGATGAAGGTTTCAAGCATTCAAGAAACAAATCAACATATAAGATCCAAGCCTTAGAGTGATGTGTTTGACTTCAATCCTTTAATGGTAACTGTAGACATCCAAATTCGATCACTTCCATATGATCAAAATCGTCTACTCTATTTATCTAGTTCATTAACTAGTGATTAAATAATTTATTTAATCATTATTTCATTTTCTGCCTAAGGTTCCTAAAGTATGTAATTAAAAAAATTAAATACTTTACCTTACCGCTTTTCTTTCTTTAAATTAAATAAACATGAAAACTTATTTAATTTAGTCATTTAACCTATTTGGATTAAAAACCAATTTTTAATTCCTCTTTTTCTCTCTCCTTGTCACATTCTCCATAACCCTCTTCTAATCCGGATTAAATTAATTAATCTATGGTTAGGATGTGCACCACTTAAACAAGATTAAGTGTCACATCCTCCATAATCTCTCACTTGCTTCTAATCCCTCATTAATTATCTTAATCATGTGTTTGCACAACCTTAATCAAAATTATTAACCACATTTGGCTTACCTTTTCTGGTCAATCTTCCCATCCCCCAAGGTACCTCAAAGGTACTTGTCCTTCATCCACCTCATGTACTTCCCTTCCACCTCTTGTCCTTCTCTTCCACCTCATTTCCACATCACTCCACCCTAAGACATATCACCTTCCACATGTCAAGCTGTGAGGGCTTGTGAGTCCTCAACTCACCATAGCCCTTCATCTTGATATTTGTTGGATCAATCCTAACCATTGAATTCTCTAGAGAATTTCAATTAGCCTATAAATATCCCCTCAATTCCATCATTTTAAAAGATCAAGTCTTTTGCAACAAAACTCTTGCAAAATTGTCATTCAAGCTCTCATCCATTATAGCACTCACATCATCAATCCATATTGCATCAATTCATCTTGCATCCATTCAATCCTATTACCATCCAAGGAACACACAATTCTTGAAGCATCAAAAGGCCAACTAAGGAAGCAACAACATGAAGGTATAATAGCAATCAATTTGTTTATCTTACTTCTATTTTGTCCACTTTCTTAGACTAATCTTATTGAGGTGCCCTTTTATTTTGTTATTTCTTCATATTGCACTATTAGTTTTATTTAACATCTCACATTGAAAGTAGCATTTTATTAGGATCACATTTTTGGCACGTCCGGTGAGACCCACAAAGGGGTCTCTTTCTTCCACGTTTTTTGTTGTTAGCTTGTTTGTAGATTCAGGTCGCAGAGGGGTGGACTTGCCCTCCCGGACGCTGCAGAAAGGCAAACTTGCCCTCTGTTTCAGTCGTTTTCTACAGAGGGGCAAACCTGCCCTTTGCTATTTCTAACTGTTTTCTGCAGAGGGGCGAACCTGCCCTTTGCTGTTTCTGACTGTTTTCTACAGAGGGGTGAATCTGCCCTTTGATGTCTCTGACTGTTTTCTGCAGAGGGGCGAATCTGCCCTTTGTTGTTTCTGACTGTTTTCTACAGAGGGGCAAATCTGCCATTTTGCTATTTCTAACTGTTTTCTGTAGAGGGGCGAATCTGCCCTTTGCTATTTTTGACTGTTTTCTGCAGAGAGGCAAATCTTTCCTTTGCTATTTTTGACTATTTTCTGCAGAAGGGTGAACTTTCCCTCCCAGTTCAGCGTTTTTCACTATAGAGGGGCAAATTTTCCCTTAACAACACATTTGAGAAGGTAAAAAAGGGGCATTTTAGCTTCGTTTTTGTCTCTTTCTTTTGCTATTTTTTGCTCTAACCCACTAATCGTGTTTGTTGATGAGTGAAGTTAGATTTCTTGCTGGTATCTTGCATATTTTAGCTGCAAAATCACAAAAGGGGAAAAGATAAACAACTAACATTTGCTTGTAGGGCCTTCCTTTTATTCTGATTTTTAAAAAATCTTTCCTTACTACTTTATCTATTTACTTAGTATAAGTAGGGGAAAGTAATATTTGCTGGTTGTTGTATCTATTTTATTTGTTTTACCCTAAGGGGGCATTAGTTTGTTTTCACCTTCCTCCTTTGCACTTTGTGCGGATTCGAAGGGGGTAGTTGGAAATGATTAGTGTCTTCTTCTTAGCAAGACCTGCTTGGGGATTTCATCACCCCAAGGGACGATTCCAACCATGCGTATCGGTGGGGTATATAAAGGGGGGAGAGCCAAAACTGTACCCAATCCAGTTGCATTGTAATTAACGGAATGTTGAAGCTAGGGTGATACCTAGATAGACATGAAGAGTTGGTCTGAGCCTTTCAGTATCTCGCTGGGGCTCCTGACTCACGCTTGTGATGAACTGGTGTTCACGGTTGTGCCTCACATACCAAGCATATATCGAGGACTCCCTAGAAACCTTGTTCATCCTAGAGTAAGACCTTTTCCAGCCATACCCATTAAACACTAATTATAGGATTGTGCTTTTTCAAAGTGTCTTTCTGTGAAGAACCAATAAATTTTGATAAGTCAAACCTTTATTAAATCATTTTAAGTCCTTGCCAAAATCCCTTATCCAAACCAAGTTGCATTTTCCACTGTAGAGGGGCGAACTTGCCCCACTATTTTAGCCTTTCCCACTGTAGAGGGGTGAACTTGCCCCCCTGTTTCAGTTGTTTTACTGTAGAGGGGCAAATTTGCCTCCCTGTTTCAGCTATTTCATTACAGAGGGGAAAACTTGCCCCACTATCTTAGCTAGTTTACTGCAAAGGGGTGAACTTTCCCTGCTGTTTCAACTGTTTTACTGTAGAGGGGCGAACTTGCCCCACTGTTTCAGCCTTTTCTGTAGAAGTGCGAATACGCCACCTTAACATACAGTTTCATCCATTTGACCCTTTTAAACCTTTGTTCGAATCTTCGAAGCCTCCATTTGACCACTTGATCATCCTAAACACTCATTTGACCAATCCAAACATCCATTTGACCATTCCAAACCTCCATTTAACCTCTCCAAAAACGTCCATTTACCACATTCGCATTGACCATTCCACCATTTGGGATACCCATCTTATCGTAAGACCTAAAACATCTTCAACAACACATCTTCCTTTTGCATCCATCATTATTCCTCAACACAAAATCCCTTAAAACCTTGTGTTATGAGTTGTCTCCCGAATTGACCAAGGCATTAAATTGATTGTTTTCCTACCTAATCAATCCTTGTCTTCAACCTAATCAATCTGCTTCTATCTATAGGTGGATTTATGTTGTAAGTCAACATCATTGGCCCAAATCAATCCCCTTCCATCTCAAGGTGGATTAGGCATCATAATAATTGATTTAATTCGATCAACCAACGTTACAAGTCACCTAGGGTGGTCTCCAAATCAGGTTTTAGGATCCCTTCCATCATCCAATCATCAATCCAAATCATCATTTAATCCAATCACCAATCCAATCATCAATCCAAATCATCATTTAATCCAATCACCAATCCAATCATCAATCCAAATCATCATTTAATCCAATCACCAATCCAATCATTAAATCCAATCATCATCCAATCATCAAGTGATACATCATCACTTGATCCAATCAAATCCAATGATCATCCAATCATCAAGTGATACATCATCACTTGATCCAATCAAATCTAATCACCACCCAATCACCAAGTTGACACATCAACATTTGATCCAATCAAACCCAATCCTCAATCCAATAATCAAATTGATACATCATCATTTGATCCAATCCCAATCCAATCATCAAATCGATACATCATCATTTGATCCAATCAAACTCAATCCTCATCCAAATCCTCAATCGATACACCATCAATTGATCCATCATCCAATCTAAGTCAATCAATCCAAATCATCACCTAGATCATCCTCTAGAGATTAAATCTTGAAATCACCTAGTTGTTTTGCATGTTCATGCCCATTCAAACCCATTCACAAACAAAAAAGCAAATGGCAGACCAACAAAATCAAGGCTCCCAACCAAATGTCCCTAAAGATCCTAATAATGTTCCACACGATCCTCATAATGACGTCTCATCTCAATCAAACACCGACATCTAGAACATCACACCACCTAGTGACGAAAACATGGTCAATCAACCCGAAGTCACCGTTGACGAATATCTCAGTAATCTTGCCAATGTCCAAATGATGGATCATCTCCTAAATGAATGTGGGGATAAGATCCTTGCCACCTTACTCATGAAGGGAGTCAAACCACCATCCAGTTTCAATACATCACAATATGTCCTTCCCCCATTTGTTGACCCACAAACCTCACAAAACGTTCCAAAAAATTCCTACATTCTTGAAGGTGCCCCCACTAAAAATTGGTACCACCCCGAACTTGGAAATGTTGTCATTCATCAAGTCCAAGAATATCCTCATCTCCCAACCACAACATCTACTATTTCACCATCTGATCCTAATGACCCTTATACCTATGGCATGCCGCCATACATCCCATCTACTCCACCACTTCCTCCCCCATATTCTAATATTGGGGGCACACCTCCACTTACCAATGTGCTACCTCCTCAATTCCAACAACCTCCAAATAATCCACACCAATCCACCACACTACCAGCACCACCACAACATGTTGCTACTGTTATAGCTTCATCTCAACACTTGCATCCACAACACCCTTCCATTCTCACACAACCATCACATCAAGTGGTGCAACATACATCTCAACAATAACAACACATCTCACCTAACCCATCTCAACAACAACAATACATCCCATCTCACCTGCCTCAACAACAACAAATCTTATCTCATCCCCCTCATCAACAACAACAACAATCTCCACAACAACATGTGCACATCCCTATGCAAATACACCATAACCCACTTACCAAATACCTCTATCATCCCCCTAGCACATACACTATTCCATCCCATACAAACCCTCATCAAAATGTGCAAAACCAAATGCATACCCAACCGCCACCTTATGCCAATCTTTCACAACCTCAACATAATCCCCATCAACAAACATCAAGTCCATACCCATATGCCACACAACAAACCACCATTGCACTACAATACTAATCCTACCCACCCCACTTGCGACAACAACAAACTCACCAACAAGCGGCACCTTACGCTTCTTACTATCAACAATCATCATCACATTCGCAAGGAGGCCTTACCTCTACGAATTACCAAAATGCTATGCAGCAACAAAACCCCTCTCTCATTTCCTACTATCAACAACAAGTGGCTCCCACTCAATACAATCAATCATCCAATTATCAAACCACCTATAATCAACCAATGCACTCATATCTGACCCAACCCGTCTATGATGCAACGACGCTAGGGCCATTCTCATCATACCCACAACATTATCCATACCCATCAATAAAGACTTGGAAGAAGTAAAAGCCGCATTAAAGGACTTACAAGCTGGAACAGGAAAACAATCCTTCAAGTTTGAGGACATATGCCCTTATCCGTTTGATTCCTGTATTTCCTTGATTCCTTTTCCTAAACATTTCGAGATACCCAAATTTGACAAATAAAAAGGAACCAAAGATCCTAAAGCTCACCTTCAAGAGTTTTATGGTCATTGCCAAGAGGTCATGCACAATGATAATTACCTTATCCGACTTTTCCCTAAAAGTCTACAAGGGGTCGCCCTCAATTGGTTTATGGGTCTTGAAAAGGGATCTATCAAAACCTTCGCACAATTGTCCGAATAGTTTGTCTCTCATTTCTCTTTTAACCTAGAGAAAGATATTGACACACTTGATCTCCTCAAAGAAAAACAACATGATGGAGAGACCTTTGCAAGCTACTTGCAAAGATGGCATGCCTTGGCTAGTAGGATGAAATCCCCACCAACAGAAAAGGACATGGTCATGTTGTTTATCGAAAACTCTCACCCGAATATGGTGCACAATTTCCAACTCAACTGTATCACTACCTTTGTGGGACTTGTGGAGAAAGGCCCCATCTTAGAACGAGCCCTTGTCACAAGAGGACAAGTCAAACATTTCAATTCTGATAGAGAAAAATCCTTTGGGGATAAACCTCTCTATTGGAATAGAAATAAGAATTTTGTCAATGATGGTGTTGCAAACACCAAACATGTTCAAGTGGCCACCACTACGCAAAGATACCCTCCTCTACAACAACCATAATTTCAAACCGCCATATCCGTCCCTCAAGGGGCACCACGACAACAATCCAATCGAAACAACCAAGGGGGCAACAAACAACAGTTCACTCAGTTGGGAGAACCCCTTAGTGTGGTGTTTAATAAGCTTCTTCAAGCTAACTACCCCATCACATATCCTGTTACCAAACCTCTTGATACATCTAAACCCAAGCCTGCTTGGTTTAAAGACAATGAATACTATGAATTTCAAAAAATTAAGGGACATACCCTGGACAAATGTCAAGGCTTAAAAACCTACATCCAAGGTCTGATTGATTGAGGTGAAATCCATGTGGATGCTAACATAGCATCCTCATCCAATGCTCAACTACAAATATACCAAAATGCCTTTCCTAATCATAACCAAGGTCCTAGTGCATCCAACTCAAATCCTGGACCTAGCAATAATAACCAGTCGGGAAACAGTACCAATAACATCAGCTACAAAAATGTACCATACAATTATCAAGGTGTGGTATCATACGCAGAACAAGTGGAACCACATGTATCCATGATACACATCAAAGGAAAGGATTCACAATGTGTTGTTGCTACTCAACGGACTTGCATCACAGTCCCTGCCACATCTCTATCCACCCAACGACCATCCACCAATTCCCAATATAACATCCTAGACCATCTAGGTAAAACTATAGCCCAAATATCCATTTTGGATCTGCTTAAGTCATCTCCCATACATCAAGATATCTTAACTAAGGCTTTGCAAAGCACACAAGTGCCTGATAATATTGACCCTACCCAATTTCAAGCATTGGTAGGCAATCTTTCATTGACCTATCAGCTAGCCTTTAGCCAAAAGGACATGCCACATCTTGATTCAATCCACAACCACCCCCTCCATCTTGAGGTCAGTGTCAATTGTCAAAAAGTAAAAAGGGTACTGGTAGATAATGGTTGGGCCCTAAATATTTATACGTTAAAATTCATACAACAGGTTGGATACACCCAAGTTGATCTAAAAAGTCAAATCATCACCATCAAGGCGTGTGATAATGTAGAGCAGGATTCTAAGGGTATCATTTTCCTCCCTATTCAAGTGGAACCTATTGTATAATACACTATGTGTCATGTTCTAGACCTTGAACTCCCCGACAACATCCTTCTTGTCCATCCATGCATTCATTCTATGCAAGCCGTACCATCCACCTATCACCAATGCCTAAAGTTCCCATTTCAAGGAATGGAAGTCACCATACAAGCTGACCCCCAGCCTTTTGAGTATTGTCATGCCTTGGAAGCTTCTTTTCCACATTCACATTACTATCCAGGAGTCAAAATGGGGGCAACCCAAACATCTGATCCTGACCCATCCACCAATACACTAAACACTTCATCCCCACCATCATCCATACCTATTTCCACTGTCACCTTTGTCCAAATCATAGACAAGGGATGTGGCACATATGAAATGCATACCACACTCAATGTGGCAACCATGCCACCTTCACCTCGCACATATGGAAAACCAATCCTGCCAGTGCCAAAAGTGGAAAAGACACTTACCCTCACTTCCAAGAATGTGGGGTCAACAACATTGAATGATTTAGGATCCCTCCAGGATCGAATGGACGAAGATATCAGTCAATGGGTTTACCGAGAAGAACCTGAACTGCCATGTCCCCTTATGGAATACTTTCAAGAGGCTTATCCACATGCATCCAAGTTTGTTGAAAAATGTCATTACCAAGGCAGAGGCTTTGGTATAGAAGAACAAGGAAAATGACTACCCATTGAAGCACTTACCATCCGACCAAGAAAATTGGGATTGGGTTATGATACTAAATAGAAGGGCCCTACAACATTCGCTAACACTTCTAACAATTTTAGTGTTGACAACGGTTCCCTCAAAGACATACCAGAGGAAGAGTCCATCATACACACGTACGATGATCTGGATCACATTGACCTCCCTACTATGTTCGAATGCTTATCTGTTTGTACCATAACTTTATCCCTTAAACATCCTGAGCTTATCGACTATGACCTACAAGGTAGCGCACCTATCAGTACATTTCCCTCAGAGGATACATACGTACATCTAATGGGATTGGGGGAAGATGAATGCCCTAATCACAAAAATAAGAAGAAACAAAAGCAAAATAGGTCAACTAGTGAAAAGCTCACCGAGGCACTTTTTGACTTGGATAAAGTAAAAATAAAGGATGTAACTGATAGTGAAAACCTTAATACGACACTGGAAGATGGGGACGTTCATCTTCCCCTTGTAGGAACACAACTATCTGAGCAATCTTCAATTCTCATTGAAGAAACACAAGAGGTGAAATTGGGAACAAAAGAAACTCCAAGGGTAACCTATGTGGCAAAATCTCTATCTAAAGCAAAATACAACACCATTGTCCACATTCTTCAAGAAGGGGTCATCAAATTTGCATGGGCTTACTCTGATATGCCTAGCCTAGATCCAAATCTTGTTGTCCACCATTTGGATGTCCGTCCAGAGGCTAAACCTGTCAAACAGAAGCTTCGAAAGATGCACCCACAAGTGGCATTATTAGTTAAGAAAGAATTGGAAAAGTTACTGGATGCTGTTTTTATCAGACCCATTGACTACTCTGATTGGATCTCCAATATAGTACCTATTGCTAAACCCAATGGAGATATCAAAATCTATACAGATTTATGAGATCTTAACAAAGCCTGCCCAAAGGACGACTTTCCCTTGCCTAACATCGACATGTTAGTCGACATCACTGCGGGACACAAGATGCTATCCCTCATGGATGGCTTCTCTAGTTACAATCAGATCTGGATTGCCCCCGATGATCAGCATAAAACCTCTTTTACAACACCTTGGGGTACTTTCTATTAATATGTCATGCCCTTTGGTCTCAAAAATGCAGGGGCAACATATCAACGGGCAATGATGGTTATATTCCATGACCTTAGCCATATCATCATGGAAGATTATGTTGATGACCTACTCACAAAATTTGGAACTAGAAAAGAGCACTGTGCCATTCTGAAATGGATCTTTGAGCGCTTAGAATAGTACAAGCTTCAACTGAATCCAAAAAAGTGTTTGTTCAGTGTCACATCAGGGAAACTCTTGGGATTCATAGTATCTCAAAGAGGAATCGAGGTTGACCTAGCTAAGGTAAAAGCTATCATGGATATGCCTCCACCAAGAAACCTAAAACAATTAAGGAGCCTCCAAGGGAAACTACAATCCATCCGCCAGTTTATAGCCCAACTCACGGATAAATGTCAGTCATTCACCTACCTTTTCAAGAAAGACACCAGCTTCAAGTGGAATCAACAATGTCAATTGGGTTTTGACATGATCAAAGGATACTTGGCCCACCCACCAATTTTGATGCCACCTATCCTTGGCAAACCACTCCTGTTGTACATATCTGCCACGTCAGTTACATTAGGGGCATTATTAGCACAACATGACGAGTCTTCAAAGGAACGAGTGATCTATTACATTAGCCGCACACTGGTCGGTTATGAGCTCAATTATTCACCAATGGAAAAGGCCTGTCTAGTTGTGGTCTTTAGCACACAAAAGCTACGCCACTATATGCTTAGTCAACCTATAAAATTGATATCCAAAGTTGACCCCCTCAAGTACCTGCTATCCAAGACAGCCTTGACTGGTCGAATGGATAAATGGATCATGCTCCTCAGTGAGTTTGATATAGAATATGTGGATAGAAAGGCCATTAAAGGACAAGTAATAATGGATCAGTTGGTAGATGCCCCCCTAGTCGATGCTTATCCCATAGAAACTAAATTTCCAGATGAAGGAGTATTTGCGGTCTTAGAAGCCACCACCTAGACACTGTACTTTGATGGATCACACACTCAATGGATCGGGGGCAGTAATCTTGCTTATCACCCCCCAAGGTGACTACATACCGAAATCATTCAGACTAGCTTTTCCCTACACCAATAACATCTCTAAATATGAAGCCCTTCTCACAGGCCTCAAAATTGCAATCCAATAGCACATCACTCATCTGCATGTTTTTGGTGACTCCCAGTTAGTCATAAAATAGGTCAACGATGAGTTTCTAACAAAAGATGAAAAGTTGGTGCCTTATAAACGAATGGTGGATGACTTCAAGAAATATTTCACTACCATCCAATTTGAGCAGATCTCGAGACTCCAGACTAATGCGATAGATGCTATGGCTACCATGGGTTCTCTCCTCGACATGCCAAAAGATTGTACAAATTGTCAGTTCCTGGTTGAGCAACTCCTAATCCCAGTGTATGATATCCTTGAGGGTGACATGGTGTGTGCTATTGTAGGCCCCGAATCCCCTTGGTACCATGACATTTACACCTACATTCATGACAACACCCTCCCGCCTGATCACACGAGAAACCAACATAAATCATTTATCCAATGCATAGCCTGCTACACCATTATCGGTGATACACTTTATCGACGTGGGTATGATGGAACTCTCCTTTGTTGTTTAGATGAAACTGAATTCTGCACAACATTAATAGAGGTACATAGCAGTATTTGTGGGGCCCATTCTAATGGTATGACCCTAGCCAAACAGATTCTCAAAGAAGGATATTATTGGCCCACAATGGAACAAGATGCTTGTGAGTATGTCAAAAAGTTTCTTCTGTGTCAACAACTTGTAGATCTGATTCACACTTTAGCACAAGAGCTCTAATCCATCATGACACCTTGGCCATTTTCATAATGGGGTTTCGATTTGATTGGCAAGATCTACCCTCCATCCTCTGATGGACACACCTTTATCATCATAGCCACTAAGTACTTCACCAAGTGGGTGGAAGCCATTCCACTCACTCAAATCACTGGTGTTCAGATCTCTAAGTTCATCCTCTACCATATCCTCTGCAGGTATGGTATCCCCTCCACCATCATCACTAACAATGGAAAGCCATTCAAAAATAAGTGTATGAAATCCCTTTGTGACACATATCATATCCAACATCGCTGGTCCACTCCCTATTACCCCCAAGCTAATGGGCAGGCAGAAGGAACAAATAAAACATTGATCAAAATCATTAAGAAGATGGTCAATAGCACTGGCCGTGATTGGCACCTCCATATCCATCCTGCTCTTTGGGCCTACCGTACATCCATCCACACCCCTACTGGAGCCACTCCACATTCTCTTGTCTATGGCACTGAAGCCATCTTGCCAATCGAAGTTGAAATCCCTTCGCTTCGCATCTCCCTCAAGAATCTCATCACTGATGAAGACACCCGAGTGGCACGCTTGGCACAATTGGAATTGCTAGATGAAAAATGGGTCAAGGCTTATAACCACCTGCAAGCCTATCAACGCCAACTCAAAAGGAGCTGCAATAAGAAAGTCCGCCCTCGCCAATTCAATGTTGGTGATTTAGTCCTAAAAGTGAATCAGTGGAATCAACAAGATCGAGAGAAAAAGGGAAAATTTGAAGCAAACTGGTTGGGCCCTTATGTCATCACCACAAAGTATGGTTCTGGTGCCTATAGGCTCTCCACCCCTGAAGGTGAGCCACTAGAGGAACCCATCAACATCATGCACCTAAAGAAGTTCTACACTTAGATCAGCTAGGGTATCCTCCCTGGTAAAAGTCAAAAATACAAAAACATTAAAAAATCAGAAAAATCCAAAAATAGTAAAGAGAAATAATTCATCCTATGGTGAAAACCACCCCTACGTGGTGCCTTGGATACGTACGATTGGTAAAAACCTGGCAATAGGGACCTCTTGTATAGGGCTTAATCATTATATACCTTACGTCCTAGTTAATTTATGGCTTATCCACCGATTCCTCAATCCTCATATCTTCCCATCTACTTGCATCACCTCGTCACTTGGTACATTCTGGTTGAGCATTGGACGACCGTCATCCGCTATCAAACACCTTGAGCTTATTATCCTAATCTGAGCTTGTGTCATCTTTTCTTGTCTATCTCCATCTTGGTCTCATCGTGTCTCCTTCTGAACTACGTTTCCCCTGCACTTGCACGTTGGCAAGGTTGATCATTTGATCCGCCCCTGGGGCTTCTCTTTGTCTTCTTTTGTGGTCAACTAATTTGATCATTGTCCACCATCATTTGTCGTCATTGCCCTCTTTCCACATTTATCATCATCTCCTCTTGAACTATGACACCTCTGCGCTTGCACGTAGGCAAGGCTAATCTTTGATCAGCCCCCGAGGCATTTTGTCCTTCATCATTTGTCCTCATGGTCCACTTTTCGATCTTGTCCATCCTTGATCTTTTGTCGTATTTTAACTATGTTGCCCCTACGCTTACACGTAGGCAAGGTTGATCTTTTGATCTGCCCTCGGGGCTTGTGTCTATCTTGGTCCTCCATCGGTTTCCATTAGTCCACTTTTTGCTCTTTTATCATGATCTTTTCATGAAATACAAGGGCTCTGTGCTTTCACGTAGGCAAGGTTGATCTTTGATCAACCCTCAAGCCCCTAGGTCTTTAGGTTGTGTCTTGTCCTCTCGTTGTCAGGTATGTCTCTATCGTCACTGATTTTTCACAAACAAGGTCTTCTCATATCAAGAAACCTTCTCAATGGCAATTATCTTGCATCATCTAGGTCACTTTAGCTTAGTATCCATCATTGGTCTTAACAGGGTGCATCCTTCCTAACAGACCACATCAACCCTATCCATCCTTGGGATCTTATGGCAAAGGACGCTTGTAATTGATTACGATCTTTTGGTACTTTTGGATTTTGTTTATCATTTGAGCTCCCTATAATCACTAGTCAAGATCGCCATGATCCTTCATATTATGGTGTGTTTTTCCTAGTTAACATAGGGACATCTCTTGACTATTTCATTGTTTCTGTCTACTGGGATGCTACACATAGTACCCACCAGGATTCCTCTCGGATCTTGTGTTATGTGGGGGCATCCCTTTGTGCTTGTGGTTATTCCAATACCTGGCCCGACCAAAGTCATCGCAACTTTGGGGTATTGGGATAGCCTTCTTGTTTGTCATGTTTGTTTTATGCATTAGACATTAATCCATCTTGGTCTACATACCCTAACGTCAGATGTCTTATGCTATAGCAAAAATCAGTACTCTAAAGGATGGCAAATTGCATTCATGTTGCATTTCATCTCATGCTGCATATTCCCTCTTCATCCTATCTTGCCCCTACATCTATGACTCATGGTTTTGGTTGTGAAAACTCTCATTCACTCTTACTAACTTTTCTTCTTGGGATCCTTACAGTCTTTGACAGGTACTACAACCTCCACATCCTACACATATCATCTACCCATTGATACTTTATCCATTAACATCCATTTACATTAAACATTCGTTCATTTATCCATTTGCATTCACATCAATCCATTAAGTTCATTTATCCATTTCAATTCACATCGATCCATTAGGTTCATTTATCCATTTACATCCATTCATTTATCCATTAACATCCATTTACATTAAACATCCTTTCATTTATCCATTTGCATTCACATCAATCCATTAGGTTCATTTATCCATTTACATCCATTCATTTATCCATTAACATCCATTTACATTAAACATCCATTCATTTATCCATTTGCATTCACATCAATCCCTTAGGTTCATTTATCCATTTACATCCATTCATTTACCCATTTGCATTCACATCAATTCATTAGGTTCATTTATCCATTTCTATCCATTCATTTTTATTAAGTTCACCTATCCATATTGCATTACTCCATATAAGGCCCATATTACTCACATCATTAATACAATTGCATTACCATTCATAAATCATTAACATAGTCACACATGCATAAGTAAAACATCCACTATCATAGAAACATCACATAAAACACCATATGCATACCATCCATTGCCAAAATGTGGCATAACATCAATGGGGACCATCACATATCATCATCAAAATAATACAATGTCCATATCCAAAATATAGTCACCACATAATCACCTACATATCATGCTCAAAATAAGGTGCATCACCACCATCTGGTACCTATCAAAAACACATGTATCCTATCACCAGTCATCTGCCTATCCTGAGCTGCCCACATCCGACCTCTGAGGAGACTCAGGTACTAGTCCCCTGTATGTCGGGGTCCCCTGAGACTCGCACCCTGGGGTCCCAAACCAAGAAGGAGTCATCTGAAAGCAACTGTATCCTCTGGTCCATGTCCCTAAAGACTGGGATGGTGCCAACATCTGGGGTGTCTGCCTAACATACTGTGCTATACGTTGTGCCGGATCTGGCACTGCTTGCTCGTATGCACACCTCCAGTATGCTGCCTCTGCATGTAATCATCTCTCTGCCTAGCCAGGTACTGAGCGGCATTATGCTCATGCCTATACCTATCTCGCTCTCTACTCATGGCTCGTGGCTCCTGCTCCCATGCCTCCTATGTCACTGTCAATAAATGTATTTGCTTTGTGGATCTCTCCCTCTCTGCCTGCATCATCTTTGGTATAGTCCCATCACTTGGCCCTCGACATGCCCACATCTGTGCTATATCCCCTTCAGCGTTCTCTACCCAACCCACTACTGCATCTCTCTGGAACTGCAGAATCTGGATCTGTCTCCATAAATTGTCCCTATCTCCTTGGAGTGCCTGCATCTATCCCTGTACATGGTCCCTCTCCCCCTATAGAGCCTGCACCTGTCCCTATGCACTGTCTCTCTCCCGCTATAGAGCCTGCATATATCCCTATACACTCTCTCTCTCCTGCTACACCATCTCTAGTCTAACCTCTGCGGCCTCAGCCCTCGCCCTCATCTCTTCTGCAGATGCCTTTGCCATAGATGCCCTCTCCTATAGTGTCGTCCTCTCCTCCTGAAATCCTACCACCTGAAGTCTCAATGTCTCCATCTCCCCCCCTCTTGCTGACTTCGGCTGCCCTCGCATATGTGCAACTATCATCACTGCCTCTAGCCTATCTCGATCCCATGTCACCCAAGCCAGCTCCCCCTGCGCTCTCTCCCTTTCTACTCGCATCTCATCTCTCTCTCTCTCCATAACTAGTATGTCTGTCATCAGCTGGCTCACCACACGATCAAATACTATCTCTTCTCTCTCCCGTATCCTCCGTACCTCTATCTCTGCCCTTCTCACATCCTCCTCTTGCACCCATATCTTCGCCTGGGCCCCTCTCAGTAAAACCACTGGATTGTCAACTGCAACTGTTAGTACTATGGGTAAAGGCTCCATCACTAGTACATCCAGGTCCATCGCCTTCCCCTCTCTCTCCTCCTACATTGGCTCTATCTGGTGCGTCAACCGAATCCTCCGTGGCTATTTATTCTTCCCCACCCTCATCAGTATCCTCCCCTCCTACTCAACTAGCTAGACTCTCCTCTATCGACTGCTCTTAGGCCTCTCCCTAGGCTATCCTCTAACATCCATCATCCTCTCTGCGTCCTCCTGCGGATCTCTGGCTCGCACATCCACCGATGGCTCTGAGGCTCTCCCCTCCTCCTACTCAGCTCTCACCTGCACCCACCTCCGTCATACTCTAACGCCAATCCCTAGCTGAGTAGCTCTCCCCTCCACCACCTGAAACATCTCCACCTTTAGCTCACTCTCCAATCTCACCACCTCTATCTCCTCCCCTCCACCCACCCCTACCACCTCCATATGCTCCCCCCCATCAACTCCTACCATCTCTATCTCCTCCCCCCATCAGCTCCCCCTGCCTCTATCTCCTCCCCCCCATCAGGTCCTCCTGCCTCCTCTACCATAGCTCTCCTTGACCTCCTTGGTCCCCTTGGCCTCCTCGACCCTCGACTCCTCCTAACTCTACCCCTCCTCGCCGACTGATCTCCAACAACACCCTCCTCTGCACCACCACTCTCATGTCCCTCATCCTCCTATCCCTCATCCTCTTGTCCACCCTACTCCGCCTCCTCCTCCTGTCCCCCCTCCTGCTCATAGTCTGGCCCCCCCTCTAAGGCCCCCACAACAAGCACCTCCGATGTAACTCTCTCCCATCGATGGTTGCGAAACCACCGCTCATACCGATCTGTCACTCTAGCATCTTCTAGACCCTCCCACCTCCCTAGATAGGGCACCTCACCTGCCATCACCCATGATGCCCTCACGTCTCTTGCTGCCAATGGTGCCCCCCAAGGTACCTCTCTGGTAAGCCGATGAAACATAACTGGTGCTCCTGGAATATCCTGCACAAGTCCAAACTGCCACGCCACTCGGTCTAGATGATGCAGCTCCACTATGTACCCTGGGCTCCCAATCAAGAAACATCTACACATGAAGAATGCTCACTGTCTCTCCTCCTCGGTCCTCCATCTTCTAAACTGCCGAAACATATATGGCCACCATATAATGTCCTCTCTCCGTAAATCATCGAACACTCTCCTCCACCACTCCACCTCTCCTTATGTCTCATACCGTAGGATGTAATCCCTAGCTGCCCTAAACTTCCACGCCAATGGCTCTCTCTCATCTAAGTCTCCTCCTCTGATCATTATAGGCCTCGTCACCATGATATGTGTCCATCCCCATACCCGCAGTAGCATCTGGTGCATCAAGCTCTGCACCCCCCGATAACAGATCACGTGCATGTCCCAATATAACAGGGCCAATACACTTGACCCCGAGGAAAACTGCCCCTCCCCCCACTTGACAATATATCGAATCACCCCCATATACCATAGGCTACAGAAGCGCCTACTCCGATCTGGCAATAGAATCCCATTGATCAGGCAACATAGAAATAGTGGTAATTCCGACACCCCCAGGTCCAGGCATCTGTCTACATCCAACCCCCCCTCTGTATCGGCAAGTCATCTCACCCAAATAACAATAGAACGGTCTCATCTAACTGCTCTCCTCTCAACTCCTCCTCGCACACTAATCATCCCGCTATCGGTAACCTTAGGATCCACCACACATCCTCCAGCATCACCGTCATCTCTCTAGTCGGAAAATGAAATGTCGATGTGGCCAAGCTCCACTTCTCTATCGGGGCTATCAACATCCCTCGATGAGCCCTCATCTCAGGAAACCTGCACTAAATGTAGTAACCCCACCCACTCCAAAGCTACATGATCTGCTTCATTCATCGCCTCAATGAACGATGCTAATGCTTCCGGCCACCACTCGTGAGTCCGCACTCTACCAAAATCCTACAAAAATTTCATCCCCCTTATCAAAAAATTTCATCTCCAATCCTCTATCTCACACATTTCACATTTTACTCTCTTTCTTTTCTTTTTTCTCCCTCTTTTTCTTTGTCTTCTTCTGCTCCTGCCATGCAGCGGATCCACCCCCTACAGCGAGGCGAACACGCCCACAGCTCATTGGGGTGGGTCCACCCACTATAGTGGGGCGAACCCGCCTACCGCCCACCGGGGTGTTTTCGCCCTTGCAGTGGGGCAGACATGCCCTGGGTGGCACCCCCACCCCGGGCGGTGCCCCCGTCGTGGGGCGCCCCCGCTGTGAGGCGGACTCGCCCCGGGCGGCGTGGTCGAGTGGCGCTTGTCGATGCCATCGAGGTGGCACGGCCAGGCGCCACCGAGGCAGCATGGCCAAGCCATGCCCCCCTCACCAGGGTGGCACCGTCGCTAGCAATGATGGCACCAGTTCGCCCCGCCTTGGGGCAGACCCGCCCCTGCAGCGGGGTGAACTCATCCCGCCATGGGGCGGACCAGCCCCTGTGGAGGGGTGGACTCGCCCAGCCGAGGGGCGACTCTACCCCAGCTGGGGAAAACTCGCCCCATAGCAGGGCGGACCTGCCTTGGCCCCCAGGGCAGATCCGCCTGTTGGGAGGGCATATACACCCCCCGATGGCCATTTTTCTTTCCCCCTCCATAAATTTTTTTTAAAAAGAAATTTTCCTATTTCATTTTCTACATTTTTTCTTTTTTTTCCGTCCACAAATCCCATGTTTTACATTTTTGATAAAATATGTACAAATGCATTTAAATTTCAAAATAATGCATGAGGGGTTTTATCGCTTACCTGGCGAGGCCCATCCTGCTATCTGTACGATCGTCGAACCTCATCTATCCGGTAGACAATCTCGGTGTCATTATCTCTTGGCATCTTCACTCCTCGTCTGCTTGCTCTCTCTGTTCTTCTCTCAACTGCTACAGTGCAAATGAGGTGAGGTAATTTTCAAAATTACCTTATATTAACTTTTAAAAGGTATTTTTTACCTTTTATTTACCCTTTTATTCCTCTGATTAATCTCTTCTCTTCTTGGGGCTGCCATTTGCACCCCGTTTGTCCGATTGACTTCGTTCAAAAGGAAAATTTGCCTAATTTTTTACCCTCTTTCCAACTATACCATCCATTTCTTCTTATCACAATGTTTCTCAGGACCCTTCTTTTCCCTCGTCACCCTCTCGAGGGGGCATACCCTTCACATTTACCAATTTTCTCGGCCGTAATCAACACCTCCCACGATTGGGGCATCTTCATCCATTCCTCATTAATTGAACGTCTCAAATCCTCCTCACCATGTTGGGGCATCTTCTTTCGGTCACTTCTTCTAGTCATCTACACTTTCTTTTCTTCAAAGCACTGTTATTCTAATGGTACTTCGAAGAGGGGCAAAATGTAGACATCCAAATTCGATCACTCCCATGTGATCAAAATCGTCTACTCTATTTATCTAGTTCATTAAATAGTGATTAAATGATTTATTTAATTATTATTACATTTTCTGCCTAAGGTTCCTAAAGTATGTAATTAAATAAATTAAATACTTTACCTTACCCCCTTTCCTTCTCTAAATTAAATAAACATTAGTCATTTAACCTATTTGGATTAAAAACCAATTTTTAATTCCTCTTTTTCTCTCTCCTTGTCACATTCTCCATAACCCTCTTCTAATCCGGTTTAAATTAATTAATCTGTGGTTAGGATGTGCACCACTTAATCAAGATTAAGTGTCTTATCCTCCATAATCTCCCACTTGCCTCTAATCCCTCATTAATTATCTTAATTATGTGTTTGTACAACCTTAATCAAAATTATTAACCACATTTGGCTTACCTTTTTTGGTCAATCTTCCCATCCCCCAAGGTACCTCAAAGGTACTTGTCCTTCATCCACCTCATGTACTTCCCTTCCACCTCTTGTCCTTCTCTTCCACCTCATTTCCACATCACTCCGCCCTAAGACATATCACCTTCCACATGTCAAGGTGTGAGGGCTTGTGAGTCCTCAACTCACCATAGCCCTTCATCTTGATATTTGTTGGATCAATCCCAACTGTTGAATTCTTTAGAGAATTCCAATTAGCCTATAAATATCCCCTCAATTCCATCATTTTAAAAGATCAAGTCTTTTGCAACAAAACTCTTGCAAAATTGTCATTCAAGCTCTCATCCATTATAGCACTCACATCATCAATCCATATTGCATCAATTCATCTTGCATCCATTCAATCCTATTACCATCCAAGGAGCATACAATTCTTGAAGCATCAAAGGGCCAACCAAGGAAGCAACAACATGAAGGTATAACAACAATCAATTTGTGTATCTTACTTCTATGTTGTCCACTTTCTTAGGCTAATCTTATTGAGGTGCCCTTTTATTTTGTTATTTCTTCATATTGCACTATTAGTTTTATCTAACATCTCACATTTGGAAGTAGCATTTTATTAGGATCACAGTAACCATTAAGGGTTTGGTGAGTTGTAACAAGCAATTTTTCATTCACCAATTCATTCATTTTGTCATTATTTCATTATCAAGGTTTAATTACCAAACATGGGGTTTGACTAAGGTAAACTCCTATTTACCAAAAAATAAAAAAAATTCTTCTCTCTTTGAATGTGTAGACTTATAGGTGAATACGGATGGAAAGTTGATCAAAGGAGCAATTTTGTAAAGTTGCATTTGTTGCATCATTGTTGTCAAGATACGAAAACTCTTACAAATTTTATTTCTAGCTTTCCAATAGTCAAACATCGAGAGTCAAAATATTATATCTGGGATTAAAGGATTGCAAAACTTGATTTTAGACCCCTAAAATAAGACCCATTCACCCCTGGGTGAATGAGAACTGCTGCAAGGCATGAAACCCCCTTTTTATTCCAGGTGCACACCAGTGTTACCTTGTTAGATCTACTTGCAAATTTTTATTTCCATTTTTGTTATCATAGAAATTTTCATTTAAAGTGTTAGGTAACATGATTCATTTAGTTAATGCACCTTAAATCATTCCAAAATATTGCCAATCAGTCATTTATGTAATAAGAAAACAAAGATCCAGAGATCCAAAATAGGGTTGACTCACCTCAAGGTTGAAATTCAATCCTATCCCTTTGTGATCTTTTCTCTTTCTAATGAAATTTAGGAAAGGTGTGTTTGAATCCTAGGCCATTTCATCATTGCACATTGATTGAATTCATTCACCCCTTTTCCTTTCATTTAAAGAAGAAAATATGTAATTTGAATAAATTATTTTTTAATTTATTTAAAAGAGGAGTGTTAGATAATTAAATAATTTTTTAAAAATTATTTAATTATAGAGGAAAATGTTTAATTTAAATAAATCTTTTTTAATTTATATAAAAGAGGAGTTTTAATTAATTAAATATTTTTTGAGAATTATTTAATTATAGAAAACCAAAGATAAATCGAATTTTAATTTTAATTAATGTTGGAAGGAAAATGATAAATGATGAATTAATTATTTAATTTTAATTAATATATATATGATAAAAAGATTAAGATAATTAAATAATTAAAAATTATTTAATTATGATATTGCTATCAGGATTCAACTGTGTAGTTTTCGAGTCAAACTCATTGACCCATGATTCATGAGTAGTGGTTCACAAGAACCCATCTCTCATGATAATGAATGGTCGACTTAGCATTAAATGATTAAATATTATTATAGATGAAAAGAGGAGAATATTAACTTAATTAAATGATTAAATATTATTTAATTAATATAGATAGAAGAAATAAGGATAATGATCAAATGATCAAATGAAAATGCATTAGTCATTTTTAGTTGTCTACATTTTGCCCCTCTTTGAGAAAATGTGTTTTATAGCATTGTTTCAAAGAAAACGATTGATGATATGCCCCAAAAAAGAATGGGATGGAGAATATGAGGCTCTCTCTTGAGATTGGCCAAGGAAAAACAAGTCTCTTATTGGGCTCATGACAAGAAGGATTGTTTATGATGCTATTTATGATGATGATGATGATTTATTATGACCATGCATATATACGATGATGAATGCTATGATTTATGATATATGATTATGGGTCACATGATATTATTATGATACTATGATGCATAAGAACACTTGTGAATGTAGTGAAATCAATCTCCAACAAGGATAAAATATAAAAAAGAAACCTATAAAGAGAAGATACCACAAAAAGATCATATGGAAAATAAATGAAAACCAAAAAGAGGAAAGACATGTTTTTACATTGAAGAAGAACCTAAGCAAGTGGATATTGCTTATCATTTACCCAAATTTCCTACACACAACACATACATGCAAACATTAAAGGATGGGAAATAATGTCTAAACCAAAACTTCTCTAAGAAAATTAATATGCAGGCCTTCATCAAGAAAATGAGAGACAAAAGAAATAAAAAATGTAAATAAAGACACTCTTACCATGACCCAAGCTAATATAAGCATATTAAGATAGGATTCCATTGAGAAAATGGGATAGGGAAGATAAAATCAATAAATCAAAAGAAAAGAAACTGAGAAGAAAAATAAACAACCATATCTCTTGCCAAAAGATAAGCTCAAATTTGATAAATAAGTAGGGTCCATTTTAGGAAGTATGCATCTTATTAGGACCTTATATTTGTTTTGATAATTCCCATCATAAGAAATATTATTATATTAGGGAATGAAAATATTTTGATAGTTATGCCAAAAGATAGGAAACAAGCCACACAAGCCAAATATTTAGCTCTATAGTTGGAATTCATTTTACTCATGATTTTTTTTTAAATCCCAACATTTTTGGATTTGTATATTCAATATCAAGATAAAATAATCCAACCAAAAATCAAGGTCAAAGAACAAGGTGCCCCTAGATAGGTTTAATAAAAAATGACATGGATAAAAGACATGATAGGATACCCGCATGAAAACAATTGATATAAACAAATAATCCATGGAAGATGAGGAAAATGGTAAAAAGATGGCTAATGATATGTGGATGGGATGAAAATGAGTGGATTAAATGAAATTAATATGCAATGATGATATTAGTATGTACAAAATACTAGGATACCTCAAGGGTCAAGCATAAAACTTCTTAAGATGAATGCTAATAATAGGCTCTTCTAAAGGTTCTCCTTAAACTGTAGCAAGTTTATAAGCTCTAAAGCTCTAATTTTTAATAATAATTAAGGCTCCTAAACAATTAGGTTTAAAATTTCTTTTCTTGTCTCTATTTTGTTAATTTTTTTACTAGATCCTTTAGGACCATATCTCCAATCTCAAACCTTCGACTTTTGATATTTTGTTATAGCTACTCTAGTGATGGAAAATGTACTTTTCATTTTCACATTATGTTTGCATCGCCTTAATTAATTGGACTTAATTAAGCCCCTAACTAACCCAATTATGTAGTTAAAATCCTAATTAATCTCATTTTCTGAAAGGGGAACTTGCATGAAACAATTACAGACCTCAAATTAAACACCTTGAAAATTGTGTGTCTTGGATTTAGGTTCTAAGACCCATTCACCCAAGGGTGAATGTTCCCCTTTAGATTCGAAAACCCAATTTAAAATATGTTTTTGGTAGTATTTTGTTGATCCCAATTCAAGTTGTAATTGTCAACTTTTGAATTTTAATTGTCAAAAAATTAGAAAATCATCTATAAATACATAGTTATTTTATCAATTCAAAACATCTAGAATTAAGGAAACTTTCACAAGAGAAAATACTATTATCAAGAGCATCGAATAGTGGATTTATTAGTCACCCCCATTAGCATTCAGGATCCTATCATGATGTCAAGATTTATGTGTCTTCATGCATGTTTTTGGAGCTAACATTGTGATGTAGGTTTCAAGTTTCAAGCATCAAGAGCCATCATCAATCAATCCATTTCATGCAAAATCAAGACCTTAGAGAGATGTGTTAGACTTCAGTCCTTTAAGGATCTCCATTCAAGGATTTGGTGAGTTTCAACATAACGTTCTTCATTCATCAATCCTTACATTTTAGTAATCTTTCATTTCAAGGTTTAATTACCAAACTAGTGTTTGACCAAGGAAAACCCTTATCCACCAAAAATACAAACATTTTTCTTGTCTCTTTGTGTATGTGTAGGTCCATAGGTGAAGAAGCATTAAAATTGAATATATCAAAAGTGCAAAGTTGTCAAAGCTACAAAGTTGTCACAAAAAGTTATTTAGGCCATGAAAACTCAGATCCCAAATTCATTTTTGACTTTTTAGCAGTCAAACCTATGGGAAAAAGGCATCTCAGATCTATCTCCAAAGGACCCCAAAAATTGAGAAAACAAATTGTACAAGGACTCATTCACCATTTTTGGACATTCAACAACCACTTTTGGTGATGGTTACACAGTGTCTTACCTTTCTCAAATCTACTAAAATTTTGTTGTTCTTGTTAGAGTTATGTTTTAAATACATGATTCCAGCCTTACATTACATAATCAAGTTCATTTACTAGTTTTAGTCTATCTCCCAAAAGTGTTGTTCAAGAAAATTTTACCATGTCCTTTATCATAAGGTAAAATAACCAAGATCTCCAATAGGGTTGACTCACCTAAGGGTTAAAAGTCAATCCTACCTTTCGGATCTCATTTCCTAATGAAATTGATAGAAAGATAGGTGAATACATTCTCCATTTACCCATTTTTTCCATGAACTATTTTTCTATGTTTCAGCTATGATGAAGGAAGTTTTGATAAACTTGTAAGTGATTTAATGCACTAAGACACCTTTCATCCAATAAATCAGTCTCATACAATTTTGATACTTGATAATCTTATTTCTCAATGAAATTCTTTAAAGAAACCCTTAAAGAGGGTCCAACTCAACCTCAATAGAAAAATTGATTCGGTTCCAAAGACTAGGGAATATAGAGTGGCTCTTGTAATCAGGGCTAAAATATTAAAGGTTAGGAAATAAAGTATATAAATCAAACCCTAATAAATAATGAAGCACAAATAAGCATAAAGTCATAAAAAAAAAAAAGAAATATTACCAAATCTTCATGCCACCATTAATTCACTTCCATTGAACTTCTCCTTTTTTCTTGAATATAATAATTTCCCTCAGATTTTTGAGTATGCAAATAGGCCTATGAAAATGACTAAGAAAAATATTGAAGATTTTATATAAATATGGATGCACTTGACTTGATGTTGGTAGCAAGATAGAAAGATAGCATAAGCTCATATAGACTCTAAATGTAGATGATAAAAATGGAAATGACAAGATCTTTTATAGGAAAGACAATTTTGAATGAAGGGCTAAGATTGAAAGTCAATAATCAATGGTCAAGAATAAAATATGTAGTATGGACTAGGGTTAGGGCTAAATTAGGGAAAATTATAAGGATTGACAGTCAAGATTAAATTATAAATAATTTAATTAAGGGTGGAGGTTAATTGAGACATGGATAGATAATAACTTGATGTGGAAGATAAGATTGACATGGACAAAGAGGTGAGAGGAAATTAAATAATAATAAAATTATTTAATCTAGGTGGCCAATGAATAATTAAATAATTGAAAATAATTATTTAATTATAGAAGAATGTGACAAAGGGAATCTTTTGAATTAAATAATAATCTAATTCAAAATTCAAGAAAGGGGACCAAATAAATTAAATAAAAAATTATTTAATTTAAGAGAGAAGAGGCTAATGAATAATTAAATAATTTAAAATGATTATTTTTATTTTTTTTGATAAAAGGTATGAGGCCTATATATATTATATCAATATTTATAAAATGTACATACTTTTCAAAAGAGGCCAAATGCTAGATCAAGCTCCATTTTTGTACTATCATATGAGCATACAATTGCAAATATTCTAGAGTACAAATCCAACTCTTGCTCATTCATCCTATACATTATCCAAAAACCAGTGCACCATTCTAACCTAATTCATTAGAGGCTAAAGTACTATTCCTCATATGAAAGATATTATCATAATTTTGTACTTCTATAGAAAGAAAAGCAGGGTTACATTGCAACAAAATTTGAGCTTGTGCTATTAACTATTCCTCCATGCGATCATCTTCCTAGACAAATTTCTCATCCTGGGCCTTTGAGAACTTGTGCAGTTGCCTTTCCTAGTTCAGAGCATCTAGAACCGCATGCCAAGGCAAAAATATCTGGTGGATTGCTTTTTAAGGCAATCATTGATTTAAACATGTCACATGAAAGCTTGTGCACTCTCTCTGCACTAGTAGATGAAGTCTGGACGTCCCTTCAGGTTGCCCTCTGCAAGTTGTACATGATTAGTCCAAGTGCTGGACAGGTCTATGAGGCCATGATCTGGAGATTCTCATTCCATAGGTGAAATGTCCCTGTGAGTTGCCAAGCTGTGAATATTTATTTAGGCACCACTCTTTTCCTTCGCGATCTTTCTTGCTTTCACGGCTTCACCTTTTGTTTTGATACCACTCACAACTTTATGGTCACTGCCATGTGGCATCCTATCAGACCTTCCCTTCAAGACACTTCTCTTTCCTTTTGTCGAGCTCTGGTTGCTTGACACATCACCTCAGCATGATTTTTGTTCAGATGGGTCCCACACTGCAATTACCTTTGCTGGGAGCTTTTCGTGTGGTGATTGTTTGGGTGTCCATTTTTTTTTGATGGTTGTTGCAACTATTTCCATTTTTCTACTATGTGTCCTTTCTATTTTTCTATCTTGTGGCCCATCTCTGCTCGAACTGTCCTTTTTGGCATGTTGTCATTCCTTCTTTCTTGTTGGTGGCTTCGCTAGAACATCTTTCTTGTTGGAGTAACAACAAACACCTTTATCATTGAGGGATAGAATAAATTAGTGATTTAAAACTATACCCAAATTATAGGTGTACCCTGACTATGCACACTTTTGAAAATCCAGATTGACAATTATTTCAAACTATCCTACAATATAATTTCCTCTAATTGAGGATAATTTTTTAAATTGCTAATATCTTGCGCTATGAAGATTTCTTGTTTGTCACACCCCATGTTCGCTAGATAGTCTACTAATTTATTCCCCTCTCTATAAGTATGGGTGAGTTGATAAGATTGAAACCGCTACAAAAAAGACCAAACTCCTTCAATAAAATACCTCAAACACCAATTTTGAACATGCTTTACCTTACAAGCATTAATTATTACCAGTGAATCGCCTTCAATATGCAAGTTTTTGATATCATACACCAATGCAACTTCTAGACCCATTAAAATAGCCTTTGCATCTATAGTATTGTTTGTACCTGCAAGGAGATGAACTGACTTGACTACTAAAACCCTACCCTCTAAATTTCTTAAATAAATACCAACTCCTGAGACCCCAGGATTCCCTCTTGAAGCCTCGTCAAAATTCAATTTTACGTAACCCTCATGGGGCACCTTCCACTTGACATGTTTCCTATCAATATTTATTGATTGAGATTGTAGTAGACTGCTTGAAAATGGAATCTTCAAATTCTTCCAATTATTCATAACCAAACTATCCCAATTAGTGAAAACTGAATTTAAATCCTTACATTTTTGGATCCTTGAATTTACAGATTCTGAAACTGACTTTTCTATTTTTTCACAAACTATCTCTGCCAATGAAGAAAATTTCCAGAAGATACATAGGTTACTCTCCCACCATATTTTCAAAATTACTGACACCAACACCATTACTAAAACTGGCACCACTTTCTAGATGCAAGAAAACAAAATCGACTCATACAATGTTAGCCAACTCTGAAACAAATCCCATAAGGAATTTGGCAACGAAGCAGAAAAATTAAGTTATTTCAAGACCCACTTCCAACATTGTTGAGAAAAACTACAATTAAGCAATAAATGATCCATGTCTTCTACCTCATTTCTACAGAATGGATAGTTAAAAGATTCTACTATTTTTCATTTTTCTAGTTGATCACTTGTCAAAATACATTTTTGTAGCACCAACCATGCAAAGCTTCCTGCCTTGGGCAAAGTTGCACTATCCCAGCAAAAAGAATAAGGCCTCTAATACCCTACTTGAAATTGCCTATGACATAGAGCCTTGTAACCTTTTCCAACTGTGTACTTTCCATCAGTGGAAGCTGCCCATACCAACCTATTTGGTTTTGTAGAAAGGAAAATGACACACTCATTCAGTTTTTCTTACACACCAAGAAACTACTGAATGGACAAAGATGAATTTGACAAACTTCTCCAATTCACTTTCCCTAAAGTGCCATCAACAAACTAGGCATAATAAAAAAAAAATTTCCCCAAACTTGTTTCATCTGTTCCATTACAAGATGAAATTCGGGATAAACTTGCAAAGGGGGATTTCCATTCACTCCAAAATTCAACTCTTTCTCCATTATTAACCTCCCATGATAAATATGTCACAATCAGATGTCTACATGAGACCAAGAAATTCCACATAGCAGATCCTTTTGGTGGATTTGCTACAGTGAGGATTCTTGAAGGATCTGAATTATCCAAATACTTTTCCTACATAATGCTACACCATTTAGTTTGTGGTCTCTCATACATTTTCCAAACCAATTTTGCTCCAAAGGATTTATTTATACATGCTAAATTATGAACCCTAGCCCCACCTTGCCCTTTTGCTCATGTCATCTCATCTAATGAAATCAATGACACCTTCAATTTCTCATCCATATTCCCTTTCCAAATTAAGCTTCTAATAATTTTCTCAATTTCTAGAATCACCGATCTTGGAGCCTTAAGAACTACTAAAAAGTAATTTGGGATTGAAGATAGAACTAATCTTACCAGAAAAATTCTTCCTCACAAAGATAACCATCTAGCATTCCATAAAGAAATTCTTGAATTCAACCTTTCCACTACTTTCACCCAATACATTGGCTTATTGACACCCATGAAAAGAGGGACCCCTAAATATGTGCCAGGTAGAGATGCTTCCTAAAAAACAAGAGATGAAATAATTTTTTTTGCATTCTCTTCCTTTGTATTAAGAATGTACACTTTTGATTTGTCCACAGTTACCTTTTTCCCTGATGTGGATACATATTTATCTAATACCTCTTTAATTTCCTTTGCCTCCCTAATAGTAGCCATACCAAATAAATTTGTATCATCTGCAAAGAGAGAGTGAGTTACTTTTAAGCCTGTATCCCCAATTTGGATCCCTTTCTAGCACCCTTGCAAATGCTTCATGGTGATGAGCCTACTCAAAGCCTCTGCCATTATTATAAATAAAAAAGGTGAAAGCAGATCCCCTTGCCTAACACCTTGTGATGCACTAAAAAAACCAATAGGAACACCATTCAAGAGAATTGAAAACTTTGCACCTGACAAGTATGAACTTATCCATCTACACCATCTTGTAGTGAAGCCAAACTTTCTAAGTACTTGTTTCAATAAATTCTAGTCAACCCTGTCATATGCTTTCATCATGTCCAGTTTGACCATGATTGATAGAGCTTTAGATACCAGAATTGAGTGCAACGTATCATGAGCTACTATGGCTCCCTCAAAAGTTTCTCTCCTTGGAACAAAACCCCCTTGTTCTTGTGACACAATCCTTGGTATAAGAGGTTGTAATCACAAGTAAATAGCTTTATTAAAGATCTTGTGTATAGTATTACACAAAGATATCAGTCTAAATTCTGCAAAAAAAATCGGTTCCTTCACTTTTGGCAATATTACTATATTCGTTACATTAAATTGTTTTAATAATGTACCTATTCGCCCAGATTCCTCTACAACCCATAACACATCAAAGCAAAAAATATCCCAAATTTTTTGAAAAAAAAACACATTAAAGCCATCTGGTCTAGGTGCATTATCTGGTGCCAAAGAAAAAACTACATGTTTAACCTCATCTAAAGAAGAAGGTCTGAGTATAGATTCATTGTCCCTTTCAGACACAATCTATGGTATTGTATCCAAAAGTTCATCTTCATCTCTAATACTTTTCTCCCCCTTGTCCCTTGATACAGACAAAAGATCATAAAATAATTTTACACATTCCCTACTTATCTCATCTTCTTTCATGAGCCAAACACCCATAGTTAACTCCTGAATAGATTGGACCATTTTAGCTATCCTTTTAATCTGTGTAGAAGCATGAAAGAACTTAGTATTCTGGTCACCCTCCCTCAGCCACAATTCCCTCAATTTTTGTTGCCAATACACTTATTCATGTGCACTTAACTCTTCCTACTCACTTTGTAATTTATTTTGTGTCATACAAAAATTCGTCCAGACCATTCTGAATAATTTGAGCATGCACTTCCTCCAGTTTCTTACGAACCACCTCCTTTTGGTGAAAAACATTCTTAAACAATTCTTTGTTCCATTTCACAAGTTGCTACTTGAGGTGTGCTAACTTTCTTCTCAACTAAAAAATATTTGTTCCCTGCTCATAAGGAGCTTCCATCCACCATTGGTGAACAAAATCCTGAAATCCTGGGTGTCGAAGCCACATACTTTCAAATTTAAAAGAAGATATGAAGTGTGGGGAGGGAGCTTCAGAAATAACCAAAGAAACAACATAATGATCTGAATCAGCACAAGGAAATATCTCAGATACAAACTTATGCTGCAGGTTAAACCAATTCGTAGAAATAAGGTATCTATCCAACCTTACTTCTATCTACAAAAACCCTTTCCTTCTATTAATCAATGTAAAATTTCCCTTAACTGGCACAACATTCCTCAGAGCATTCATGCTAATGAATACACTAAAATCTGTTATTACTTTGGAAGGAGGACTAGTACCCCCTTTCTTGTCCTGCAGTGATGCTATGGCATTAAAATACCCTACCACAATGAATTTCTCATTCCCTAAATTTAGTATTGCTTGAGTAATTTACAGTCCCATATATTTTTCTTATCTAAAGTGGTTGTTGGTCCGTAAACATTAATCAATCTAAATTTGAGATCAAATTTTGTTACTTCCACCATCTACCAATTACATTCATTTAAATTTGAAACTATAGTTACTACCTTTGGATTCCACAATACCACTAAACCCCTTGAAGTACCTTGTGTAGGTGAATGTAATGACTTCCATAAATGCCATTTCTGAATTATTTCTTCATATGTTTCAGTTGAAGTTTTGGTCTCTTGCATAATCACAATGTTAGCTCGGCATCTATCCACTTGGTACTTGATGCGAGCATGTTTGTCAGGGGCATTAATGCCCCTGAAATTCCATGAAACAATCTTCATTGTGCTTGAGGAGAGCATCAGGCTCTCCTTGGGCGTTTGGGAAGCACTTTTTTCATTGAATCATAAATAGTGCTTTGTATTCCTACTTCTATTTCCTCCTACAGTTTAATCATTTTTTACTTTTGTCCCCTCTTACCTGGAGACTTCTTTACTACCAGTTTGAGAGGAGTCTGAGCAATAGATAATTCTTGTGAAAAATCAAAACCTACTTCCTCCTTAATGCTAACTGACCCTTGTCACTGAATAACTTGCATTGTTGGAGTTTAAATTATTGGCTCATTACTTTTGCATTCTTCAAAACTTACATCCTTAGACTCCACAAACAGATCATTTGCTTCTATTTCTTCTTCAATACTATCAAATAAATTTGAACCTACAAATAACAAGACCTTTTCTACCAAATATTCCAAGTCCTCATTAGATACTTTACGTATCCTCAATGAAATACCTTGCACTCTCAACCATTCTAATTCAACTGATAGGTCTATTAGCACACATGCTTGACTACCCTTCATCCTATACTTAATTATATTTTTTGAATTTTGAAACATTAAATTCCTAACTATAAAATGTACCCGATCCTCAAAAACCTACAGAGATGGGAAATATAAATTCAAAATATTACTCATTTTCTTCCTATTCAAATCCTTTAAATGCTTGGAGATGACCATGGAGATCATATACTGATTTGGTTGCAGAACTTGAACTGCCAACCCCTGTTGACCTCAACACAAATCTTGTCCCACTACTTGGAGAAGTTTTTACTGCAAATACTTATTGACTAGCTCCAAACCACCAACTGTTGAATCATTATGATTAAAATCCCTTACTGACCCCTTTTTCTCGACAATCCATCCCCTCAAGTGATCTTGCAAGATTTCCTGAAACATCGAAGAATGGCTTTCCTTACTATTCCCCCAATATGTCAATTGTTTATTTACTAAACCATTCTGAATCAAATCCATTTTTGGCATCTTAACACTACTAATAAGCTCTTGTTTATGCTTGCTACATACTATCTTTTCTTGCCCCAGAATATGACATTGATCACATACACTTTCAAGAATTTCAAACACCACTTCAAGTTTCCACTCCCCATAATTTGATGTTACTTCTAGTAACCTCTTATCTATATCATTCACTACACTCAACCTTACTACCATTGAAGGATTGTTAAAAGAGAGCAAATAATTTTGCATAGTCTGATTACCATCTATGTGTACTGAAGCATTCTTCTTCTCAGTCCTTTCAAGACCCTTACCACAATTTTCTAAATCTTGTGTAAATACTTCCTTTTGCTCTCTACAATATTTCTTTGAATACCCCAACATATGGCATTGATCACACACATTATCAGGAGTCTCAAACAATAGATCTTGCTTCCACTTTCCAAATTTTGATGTTATCTCTAAATTCTTTGGAAACCCTTTGGTTGTATCAATCAAGACACTCATCCTTACTGGCTTTGAAGGATTATTAAAAAATTGCTAGTCATGCTTTAAGAAAATGCCTACTTAATTCACCATTATTTCTAACAAATTCAACTCCCTATATTCCAATGGTGGATCTTGCATTTGAATCCATAAAGGAATAAAGCAAGTAACACAATCCTTAGATTTAAAATGCAGACTCCAATTTTTGCATATATAATCTTGAACCTTGAAATGACCATGACTTAGTTCTAAACACCACTTCCTTACACATTTTTCTTGGAAAAAAACAACAAAAATCCCTTTACTTTGATCTAGATAAAACACCTTGACTGACCCTTCCCATTTGTCTAGAATTAAATTCTTTAGGGTTTTTACACCCAAGGTAAGATTCCAGAACTTACATATTAGTCCTTTTTCTTCGAGATCTTCTATTTGCAGCTGCAACATATGCTTAGGAAAAGTAATCTTTACCACACCCTACTGCTATGAAGAGAAGTTCATAGTCTCAATCTTGGATTCCTCAACTTGTATTTTAACATTCTGGCTACTCGAAATGCTTTCTTGGACTTCTTTTTTTTTCATACCTTCCCGACTACTCTCCTCTTGGGTTTGAATTTCCCTTTCAATGCCTTTCTTCTCCCATGCCTAATCTTCAACTTTGGCTAAACACCTTTCTATCCACCCCAACGACCACCATTCTTTCTAAAACCCACATTCTCTGCATATTGAGATTCTTAACTCCCTCTCCCCCATCTTTCCTCATCAAACCATGCTCAACTAATTGATGTTCTTCATTTCTATCCTGAATGCGCCAACACTTTTTGTTGGTGAAGAAAATCTCTAAAAAGGCATATGCATTCATGATTCTGATATATCTGCCCTGAGCCAACAATTTCCTATGGATTGAAGGGACCTCCTCCTGTAATGGGCTGATGTGGCTCACTTTTGAATAGATCCAAGATCGGTTGTTTACTCTTGTCCAAATGCTTTCCCAAACTAGTAAAATTCCAATTGGTACTTGCAAATTGATACATAACCTTCACCATTCTTGCCTTGGCATTCTACTGCCCCATCTTCCCATTTTGCATAGAAACCTAAAAGGAACCGTGATTGTACCAAACTGCCGATGACAAATAATCCTATCATTTCCTCCAATTTTCCCCATTACTTTGCCATTGCTCTAATGCTATGCCATCCTAAAAATCAAATATAATGCTCATCAATAGTTTTTAAATGTTTGTGGAAAAGCCCATTCCTATACCTCAGGTTAGCAAAGCAAGAACTAGAACACTATTTATTGACCCACACCTTGCCCACTACGAAGCAGAGTCAAACTTGTGACCTCGAGGAATACAAATCCCAAGCCCCAACCAACTCAACTACAAGTAGTGGCTAATTTAAAATAATTATTTAATTAGAGTAGAAAGTGACATAGAAATTAAATAAATAAGAATTTATTTAATTTTAGAAAAAGGGGACTTAATTAGTGGCATAATTAAATAAATAAAATTTATTTAATTAATCAAGGAGGAATAAAGATAGAAATGAATTAATTAAATAATTAAAATTATTTAATTAATAGAAGACTTATAACTTTAGAAAATAATTAAATAGTTAAAATCATTTAATGATCAAAGACAAAAGAGGAAATGATGGAGAATTTAGAAGTTGGAGGCCTAGGACAATTTTTTAGTGTCTACATTTTCCCCCTCTTTGATACAATGTAGTTTATCATGTTGTGTTAAAGAAATTTAGTAAAAAATATGCCCCGATGTGAATAGGATGAAGAAGGATGACAAGGAGGGTTGTGGTATTCCACATCAAGACAACATGCGGGTTGAAAGAACACAAGTGTGCTCTCAAAATGGATGATAATACTAGAGGATGAAGGATAGAAGAAATGTTAGCATGAAGGATATGGAAGTTAGTATAGAAGAACTTCAATATTTTTCCAAATACATAATAGGCCTTGCATTTAATCATCATTGCATGTTAAAATGATACAAATGGACAACAAATACCATGGTATGAGATAGACCAAGGTGTTCAAGGTCATCCAATTTCAAAATAGACAATCACAGACAAGGAATGTCCCGAATCATACTAGAGGAAAAGTTGCCCTAGTATTTTTGCAAGGACAATCCACAAACAACAATCAAAGATAAGAGTCATGAGACATTATCGCTCCTCTAAATCCTTCATGGGACATCCTTGAGGGAGCTAGTAACCTAACTCAAAGAAAAATCAAGAAAAATAGACCACATGGTCAATAGTCATTCAAAGTGTTTTCCAAAATTTTGATTATTTGATGTTTATTTGACTAGGTAATTGATGTGTTGTTTGGTTGATGAAGCCTAGTTTCAGGAGAGGAAAAATGTTGTATAAGATGTCAAGTTTGGTTTCAATCATGTAACCACCTATATAATGCAAATGTTTGAGTTTTGCCAATGACAATGTCTAGTTTTAGGAAGGACACATCCTATATAAGACATAAGTTAACTAGTTGACGGTTTGACTATTTGACTGTTTGACTATTTTGACAATTTGTTTGATTTGATCAAGTGAATTTTTTGACCTTTTTGTCTTGTTGATGCGTGAATTGTTTGATGTTTTGATGACCATTTGTGTCCAAATTGACAATGTCTAATTTATTGTGACTGACACAAAAAACCTTAAAGGACTGACCTTGGTGGCCTTGGGGGCTCATCGATAGATGGCCTTGCCTGTGTAACAATGTGTGGGGACCTTGTAATTCAACATGACATGAATTTTTTTTCTTTACAAAGGATTGAGTCATGATTTTATTCGAATAACCTAAAAGGACTGACCTAATGCCTTGGGGGCACATTGATAGATGGCCTTGCCTACGTTAAGTCTCAGAGGCAATGTAGTTCAGTAGGACATGGACTTACATAACTGACTTCAACTCTGTTTTGGGAATTTCTGTAAGTTATTTGAATGTTTTTGCATTTTTGACATGTTTTTAATGTTTTTGGATTTTGAAGTTTATGATTTTTTTTGTCGTTTTGGGAGTATTTTTTTTCTTCGTCTTTTTGTCATTTTATGTTTTTTTTATCTTTTTGAAGTTTTTTTTTGTCTTTTGAAGTTTTATGATTTTTTTGTCTTTTTGAAGTTTTATGATTTTTTTGTCTTTTTGGGAACATTTGATTTTTTTGTCTTTTTCTAGTTTTATGATTTTTTTTGTCTTTTTGATATAGTGACCATTGAAAGGTCTAATGACATAGGTCAAGTGTTTTCCCCCAATCGAGTATAAGACCAATTTATTAGGGGTGAAATAGAATGGGATAGGTGTTATGGAAGGCGAAAAGGACACATGATTTCAATCATTCCAAGTTTTGGAAAGGACAACCAATCATTATTATAGGTGGTATGGGATTGACGAATGACAGAGAAAATTTAGATTGGAATGATGGTAGATGACAGAGAAAAGTCAACTACACATGATGCCTATTTTCCAGGTTTTCACCATGGTACTTATGCAAAGTGCTATTGAAGTGGTTTTCACTATTGGATGAATTATTTCTCTTTACTATTTTCTTCATTGTTTTTTTGGTTTACCCAAATGCCTATTTGCTAGATTTTCATCAAGGTAACAATTTTTTTCATTTGTCTATTTTTTGGTATTATTTCTAGTTGAAATGGGACTTGTGAAGGCTATGTGTAGAACCTCTTTAGATGTAGAATATTGATTGGTTCTTACAAGGGTTCCCCTCTAGGAGTTGAGAGTTGATATCCCCCTTATCCAAAGACTGCTATGATAATATAGGGACACAACCAATTAGGCTCAAACTTTCTTGGCTTCTCCCATTTTGCTTGATTCGTAGGATTTTCCATTAAGACCACGTCACCAATGTAAAAATGTCGATTGAATAATTTCTTATTGTAGCTTCAAAAAAGATGATTTTGATATTCTTGAAGATGACCCAACGCTCTTTGAATCCATTCATCTAAAAGTTCCAACTCATGTAGCTATGAGACTCGGTACTCTTCATCATAAATATGTCCTTTAATGGATACCTATAGGGAAGGAAGTTCGACCTCAATAGGTAAGATAGCCTTAGAACCAAAGACTAAGGAATATGGAGTGGTGTTGGTGGGAGTGTGAATGGTAGTGCGATAGGACTATAAGGCGAGGTTAAGTTGGATGTGCCAATCATGACTAGCATCATTGAAAATATTTTTAAGGATTCTAAGGATCATTTTATTAGATGCCTTGGCTTGGCCATTACCTTATGGGTAATATGGAGTGAATAAATGGTGTTGGATGTGGAATTTCTCACAAATGTTGTGGACTTATTGGTTTTTTAAAGGGTGAACATTATCGGTATTGATGGACTAAGCAACACCATATTGGAAAATGATATAATTATGGATAAAATTGGAAATCTATTTTCTAGTAATGTATTTCATCAGGATGGACTTTATGACTAGTAAAAGATGTGGGATGAATCTTACCTATGAGATCAAGCCCCCATTGGGGAAAGGGCCATGACAATGTTATTGGATGAAGTTCTTGTGCTGGTGTGTGTATCAAATCTCCATGAATCTAACATTTTCAACATATTTTGACAAAGAAATATGAGTCTTTTTCCATTGTATACCAATAGTAACCTTGTATCATGATCTTTCGAGCTAATGTTGGACCACTAGAGTGAGCTCCACATATACCCTCATTCACCTCACACAAGGTTTTTTGTGCTTCTTCAGTATCAAGACATCACAATAGGGTATTTGTCTAGGGAACGTCTATAAAGGGCATCACTGATGATGACATATTTGGAAGCCTTGTGGATAAATTTATTGTGCTGATTGATGGAAATTTTGGGGGAAGGATGTGGTTATGGAGGTAGTCATATATATCTTGGTACCATGGGGAATTGGGACCCACAAGTTCACAAACCATCTCAAATTTTGGGATGTCAAAGGCAGGGATCAACAACTGTTCTACTAGAAACTCAAATTGAGGCACATTATTTGGTATGTCCAAGAGAGAGCCAATGGTGGCCATGCAATCTTCTAATTTATTTGGAATACGAGGTACATGATGAAAGAGGATTATATCAAGATACTGTCTAAATGTGTTGACCATTCGCTTATAGGGTGCAAGCTTTTTATCCTTGGTGTCATAGCATCCTTGACTTGTCTAATCACTAGTTGAGAATCACCATATACTTGCAAATGTTTAATCTAACATTTGATTGTCATTCGAAGTCCTATAATAAGAGCCTCATATTCTTCTATGTTGTTGTAGACACTAAAAAAATGTCCTGAATAATATCATGCACTCGAAACAGATACTAACATCATTTTCCTCTTGAAACCCATCCCCTTTTTGCTTAATTGATTAAATTAGCCTAGCTATTTAATTTAATAATGTCATTTTGTCTATTAACCTAATTTATTAAATCAAGTTAATTCACCCCCTTTTGTGCTAACTTTTCCTCTTATTAAATTAAATAAATCAAACTATTTTATTTAATTCCCTAAGTCATCTTATTTAATAAAATATCATTTCATCCCCCCATTCATTAAATTATTTAATTTAGTGAAAATCACTTTATTCCTCCAAATCCCCTAATTGTGTGATTAAATCCTTTTCAATTAACAATTAAACTAATTTTCTTCTAAAAAGGGAATATTCCCATAGAATATTCCTTATCTCCTTTTTTGCACAATTAAAAATTTCTTTTAATTTGCAAAATACCTTTATCCTCACCCATGAGAATATTTTAAAAGGAATATTCTCTCTCCTCCAATCATTTCACTTGGCTTCAAATGCAAGTTATCTTGTAATCTCTTGAGCAAGTCACCTTGTGACCTGTGTGTGCATATCAAAAGTGTGTTTGTTTGGAATAAATGTGAGCCCTTGATTAATTCTCATATTGCATTCTCATTCATTGATGAGGATCCATGATCCATGCCTCCTATTTCTTCCATCCTTGATCGTTGATTGATCTTTTCGATCTCAACCCTCCATTTCTCATTTGCTCTCCTATAAATAGAACCCTATTTGGAGAACAATGGATCCATATTTCAATTACAAAATTATGGTGTTGAATTCACTTGCATTCACACTCTCACTTTACTTAGTTTTAGCTTGTTTTAGTTCACTTTTAGTTGCATAATAGCTTAAAGCTTCCATTAATGGCTTCCATGTATCCATCTTAGCTTGTTTATAAATTAGGGTTTGAATCTTTTAGCTTAGAATTAGCTTGGATTACCTTAGCAATTGCATAATTAAATCAATCTTAGCATAAAATCATGTTAATTTAGCTTGCATCATGTTCATTTTAGCATAAATCAATTTTTCATCCATTTGTCACAATGGTTTCATCGATTCTCTTCCATAGAATTTTTTGAAACTGGCTCATTGATCATGTGATTTGGAAAGGTTTGTTGTTCCAAATCAACACGACACCAATTCTAAAATGGGATAAGTTTAAAATGGGTTAGAGTAGGCATTTAATTTCTTTTGTAGTTTGTATTTTCTAGTTTCAATAAATGCTTATTTTAAACTTTCAATTTGAATGATCTTGTTTGTAAGATTGAGGTTTAGTGAATAAATTATGCTTCAATTCATCATGGATCAAGCATAATCAACCCACCCTGATAATCCTCATCTTATATTTTGGCACTAGAAGGAGGGAAAATCAATAATTTAATCAATTTTAGCTCCAATTCTGTTCATTTGTTTTGTTGTAGGTTACAATGATATCCAAATCACTAACAAGGACACACTTGGAAGAGAATCACCATATAGTGACACTATTGCAATTTGAAACACTGACACCAATTAAATGCACTATCGCTTATTTAAATCTAGCACCACCAATTTAATATAGAGTTATCAAAAACTTCAAATGGTGATGCTCTCAGAGTTAAAATCACAATGCTACCAAATCCGGATGCTATTGTGCCCTCTATTTTTGTTGTAGGGTGATACCCATTTTCACTAGAGCGACGCTCCTAGACTTCAAATCATGACGCTATTGTGTGCAATGAAGCCCAACTCTAGTAAGGAGTTTTACGATCATTTTTTTGACATGTGCTTTAATTTCCTTGATTTATCTGATCACTAATGCACTTCTAAGTATGTTTTGGTTGTTAGACTAATAGGGTTTTGTAGGTTGAACGACATGGAGCTAAAGTGAATAAATATTTCTTATCTTGAAATTCTATGATTGTAATAAGTCTTTAACGCTTTGGGGTAATTATAACCCAAATTTTCATGCTTTCTACTTTATGCTTTAGGACCTCACTAAATTTCAACTGGGTTTAAAATGAATGCTCAAATGGGACTAAAATTGAACCCTCATTTCATCATATTCTTTTGGGTTTAAAATTGAACAAGGTAACTTCATATTTATTTTGGTGCTTAAAATGAACTCATCACTGCTTTGAGGTGTTAAAATTTACAATTGTTTGTTGTGTCTTGATTTACAACATTGTTATTGGATGTGTATACAATTATCTCATGCCATTTGGAAAGCTTGAGAAACAAAAACATTCTATAACACTTTGGAAAATCACTTACATATTTCAATTTGGATTAAAGTTGAACCCCTTTGTGAGTGTGAGAAAAAGACGTGGTGTGTGTTCTCTCTTTGTTCATACAAGAAAATATGATTGAAATATGGATGTACTCCATTGATATTGTTTATCTTTAGAGGGAACAACCCAAGCAGTAACGAACTAAAGTCAAGTTCTTCCAAACTGCGATATAAATCTATGGTTGTGATGAAAATTGAAATCAATGGGATGTGGTACATGATAGCTCTCCCCTTGTATTTTATGATGCGTAAAGCCCTTGTTCTAAGGGTTGGGAGAACTCTTGAGGGAGTTAATCATTGCAACCCCTTAAATTCGAAGTCCTTATTATGAACTTGTGTTTAGAATCCAAAATCCTTAATACTTGTTGGTGCAAGAATGATCATTCTGAAGTTGCCACACATTCTTACTATTTAGTTGTAGAAACAAAAAAATCCTTTTGATCTCAAGATTTTAAGGATTTTGAGATTTGGTGGTCTCGAGAAGTGTGTGCTAAGAAAGGGGGAGCTAGTGTCACCAAAACTCTAACTGTTTGTACTTTTTAGTGTTTGGAGAAATCCAAGTGGGAATTCAGCAAGTATAGCCATTTTGAACCTAGGATTGTAAATGATTTTCAGTCAGTTTGATACATTGCTTGGTTCCAAAATGTTACAAAAAAAAACATTCACTATCTTCTTCAAAATTTCAAACACTTTGGCTCAAATATGGATACCTCTTGATTGAGCCTTGATATTACTACTTGTCTTCAGGGTTTCTATCCTTAGTGATTTATAAATATCTTGAATTAATCTTAATCCATATTTTACAAAGAAAACATAGGCAATTATGGCTCTAATCTCATGATTTTCACAAAATGGACATTGTGAAAGTTATGATGTTTTTGACATAAACATCTAGTTTAAAAACATAATCAAGACGAGTGTGTAAAATAAATTAAATTAAGCAATATAAAATTGACACAATTGAATCCCACATGACTATTTGGAGACCGATCACTCTCGTTCAACAACCCGAATTTACAGGTGCTATCATTCAACCAAACTTTGAATTCAATGAGGGAGAACAAAAGGATATTATCAACAGTTTGAGAAGATTCACTTTTGAAACCAAGGAAACATCTAATCAATGGAGAATTTTTGAAACCATCTTAGATAAAGAAGAATGAAGACTTGATATTTTAGCTAGAAGTACCACATTCCAACCTCCCGAATGGCAGTAAATATATTCTTCTTCTTTAATGACCGCATGCAAAATAAAGATCCCCAAACTAAGATCTATAGGTCATCATTTTAGGCTCAGACATATTAAACCGAAAGATCTCAAGAAATAACTTTTAGTACTTTACAAGAATAGAGACAAGCTAGTAGCAAAATTTTATAGACATGCTTCAAGGTACAATCCAAAATTATATGAATTCTTTTGGAGTCAAAAACCTGGTCTATTCCATGATACTAAGCTTCTCTAAATGATCTATCACACAGTCAAAATTCATAAAGTAAGATCTACAGTTGTCATTATAGGCATATACATCATAATTCAAAGTTTGGTAAGAAGTGGGCTATAATACTTTACCACAATCATAACCACTTGTTAAGAAACTACTATGCTCAAGCTAGGAGGAGGCAAAAAATTTTAAACACCCCCATTTATCCTCTCATCTAATTCAACATTGGCTTAAATATTTCATCCACCCCTTCATCAAATTTCATCCTTCACTTCACTAAAATTTGTAAAACTTTTGAATATACCAACATCTTTTTACTTAAACATCAATCAAACCAACCTCTAACTTGGCAATGTTGTATGTGAAATGTATCCTTTTCCATGTACCTAGTTAAGCTAGTTATCATCCTTGAACTAGTTTATCTTGAAGGTCACGAGTCTACCTAAAATATTATTGAGTTCATTAACATCCTTTATCCTAACATCAAAACATCAAATTCAAGTCAAAAGTGTTGTCCCAAAATGATTGTAAAGATCACTTTACATATTACCCATCTTTTCATCCCCCATTATCATCATTTCTCCAAAAATACTTAGAGCATCCCTTTTACCTAAATTTGAGTCAAATAGAGATTTCAAACATTACAAATCTCAACACAACTCTCCCACCAATGACCCAAAATTTATGGTAAAGACAAGATCACAATAAAAGAGAATCATGGAGAAAACCAAAGTCACATTTACCTCAAGTGATCCAAATCCTATAGAATTTGATCTAAGAAGTCAAGTCATTCCATCACAACAACCATCATCTTTGGCAAGACCATATGAGATTGAAGACATCACAAACAATCCCTTTGAGATTACTATGGAGGAAATCATGGAACATCAAGACTTTGAAAAAATAGCTCCTATTTCCCCATCATTTGTTGCAAAAAATTTGGCACAAGGCTTCACAACTCCACCATCAGGGATAAATCAAGCATCTACTCCTATTCTTATAGCTAGTCTTGTTAAGGACTTTGGTCTAACTCTTCCATTTGAAAGCAATACACTTGTGGGTACCCTTGATACTAATCCTCCACCTCAAACAACCACTTGGAAACCTACCTTTGGTGCTCCTCTTGTCCCCAAATATACAAAGAATATACTTAAACCTCTTGACCTTCATTACTCCACCACAACCTCCACCTATCGAGGACACCCCTCTTCATCCACATCCATGAGTACCACAAGTATGCCCACCATCACAAAAGTATTATGGGAAAAGTATCTCAATATATTACACGAGGGTATGTCAATACTAGACCATAGAGTCAACCCTCAATGAAAATGGGAATGTATTTACCCAATCCTCCCATTGGTTCATCTATATCATTGATGCCACAAGACACATCCAACCCATCTATAATTGACCCAAATCAAAACACCTTGGTGGTGAACCCATCAATCAAGGAAATACCTTGACCACATCCCAATTACAAGGAAATCCCCCAAGCATCGGTTAAGGGAATCCTTTCAATCAATGGACTCAAGGTCCTAATATGTTAGTAACATTGCAAAATATAATGACAACATCCTCATCTTTCCCCATGGTCCCCTTCACTATGAAAAAACAAATGGGGCCTCAAACCTACGTTCCTCCATCTCAATCCACCATCTTAAAAGGAATTTTGAACTAAGGAAACTCCCAACCTCTCATCACCAAGTCACAACCCATCCAAAACATCAACACCCAAAATACATCATAGATGTCCCAACAATCAGCTGGTCCTATATTGCAAACTCATATCTTAGCCTTACATTGAGCACAAAAAGCTTATCAACAAGCCATCCAATAGTAGAAACAACAATAAGAAGCCTTAGCCGGACAACAACAACAACAACAACAAAAACAACAACAACAAAAAAAAGTAACCTTAGCCACAAAAAAACAACAACAAGAAACTTATCAAGCATCCTTAGCAGCACAACAAAAATAACAAACCTATCAAGCATCCTTAGTAGTAAAACAACAACATCAGTCCCAATAGCAAGCCCTTGTGGCCCAACATCAAGCCCAACAACAAGCCCTAGTGGAGCAAAAAAATAATAGGACTAACAAAAAGCCCTTGTGGTGCAACAAAAACAACAAGCCTTACTAGCTTAGTACTATGCCCAAAATCAACAAAAACAACAACAAAGTTCCTACTATAATCCTCAACAAAAAATCATCAATAAAAACACGTTAAGACCACATACATCAACACCTCAATCACCTTCACATAACCCCACTCCACCATACAACCCATACAACACACCATCATATCAAAATCCAATATATACAACTCATCCATCATCCCATCATGCGTTCCTCCACCAAAACCATAGGACAATCTAGCTTTGCAATTCAAGGCACTATCCAAAGAAATGGAGGACCTTTGAATGGGAAATACAATGAAGCCCCATACATAGAATCTATGTCCTTATCCATTTGACCAAAACATCACAATGGTGCCATTCCGTCCTAGATTTGAAATCCCCAAATTTAATAAATACAAAGGGAGGGGGAGTCCCATTGACCATGTCAAATAATTCAACATCATGTGTATGGAGGTGGCTTACAATGACTCTTATTTAATGTTTCTCTTTCCTCAAAGTTTAATAGGTCATGCTATGGATTGGTTTTCTCATCTATCTCATGACATAAAAAAATTTCAAGAAATTACTGATAAGTTCATCAATCACTTCTCCTTCAACCTTGACATGGAAGTTAGTCTAGAAGAGTTGTACACTCTCAAACAAACTAATGGAGAATAATTCACCAATTTCTTGCAACAATGGAGACAAAAAGCTAGTAAGAGAAAGTGGACCCTTCTTGATGAGCAACAAGTGGGAATAATCATATAAAATATGGATCTTGATCTCTCTTTCCATTTGAAAATACAATGCATCACATCTTATGAAAAGCTTGTCCCTCGAGCCATTAACATCATATGAGCTCTAATCTCACAAGGAAATAACCAAGCTTACAACTGACCATCAACCAGTTCAAATGACAAACCTCATGTCTGGGCTTAAATTTTTTTTTTACAAATTATGGTGTGGTAGATGCTAAGGTTTTCCTAAGTGCTCCTATACCCAACAACAATCAAGTTTCTAACATTTAACCTGCTCTATAACAAAAATCACTCCCTTAGAACAATCAGATCAACAACACTGAGATGCAACAAAGGAAAACTACTAACATGAACAACTATCCCAAGTGCAAGTACACACAATTATATGAACCCATTGAAACCATCATGAAAAATTTGGTAGAGTCAAATCTAATAACACTACCCAACTTTGAAAACTACTAACAACCACAAGAAAAACCATCCTGGTACAACAAGAATGATCTCTATGAATTTCACAAAATCAAAGGACACAAAACAACAAATTGCATGAGACTCAAGAATATCATTGAAGACCTCATAGAGAATGACACCATCTTTATTGAAGTACCAAATGGGAATCAGGATCTTAAGATATACAAGAACCCTATGCCAGATCATAACAAAGGGACCAACAATGGGAAAGATAAGGATTACAAAAAAATGCAGCACAACTATTCAAAAGTGGTCGCATCTTGTGATAGCATCATTACTATTGTCACCATCAAAGGACCTAGTGTAGAGTGTGGAGTAACAACATGACACGTAAGAGTCATCATCCAAGGAGTCCCATCTCAGTCTAGGGAAGAACCTACTTTGCCAACATCGAATCCTAGCAATTACAATCTCCTAGACTAGCTTAAGAATACCCCAACATAGTTATCAATCTTAGAAGTATTGAGGCTATCCCCCCACATAGGGAAATGTTAGAGAAAGCTTTGTTAGAGTAATTTTTCCTTGAGGATATTGATATGGATCAGTTTCAAGCTATGGTAGGACATATTACTGATCACCTTCTCACCTTCTCCAAGCAATACCCACCATCACAACCATCTCATAATTGTGCTTTACACCTTGAGTTCTACATTCATAAGAACAAGGTTAAAAGATTCTTAGTAGATGGAGGTGTTAGTCTGAATACTTGTACCCTTAAGTTGATCAAATACTTGGGCTACTCAGAAGATACTATTGAGAAACAAAGAGTACCACCATCAAAGCATATGATGACCAAGAGCGAACATCCCAAGGCATCATTGCACTACCCATCCAAGTAGGACCTATCATTATAGAAAATACATTCCAAGTGATAGATATTGATCTTCTATACAACATCTTGCTTGTTTGACCATGGATTCATGCTTTAAAATTTGTCAGCTCGACCAACCATCAATGTGTCAAGTTTCCTTTCGAGGGAAGAGAATTACCATCCATGGAGATCTCGAGCCTTTTTAATATTGTAAGAATCTTAAGGCTGAGTTCTATAAGATACCTCAAGTGCATAAAAATTATGAAGGGCCTACACCCACACCTACCTCATATGTTGATTTGTCATCTCTTGCATCTACCTCAACAATGGATACACCCATTGTGCAGAACATTCCTGACATCAAAGAAGTGATCAAAGATGATGGATGTGGAAATTATAAGCTACTAAAGGATACCTTTATGTTAGGAGAACTACCTCTTTCTCCTCAATCTCATGGGAAACCCACATCTAGCACCAAAGAGCCCAAAACAATCAAGATGGAAGCTACTACCTTCACCAAGTGGATGAATCTAAATCAAGAAGATATCAATGAGGAGGATTTCTCTAAAATCCTCTATTAGAATGAATGACCTATCCCTATTCCTCCCATGGAAGATGAAAATAAAGGCTTACAAATCATGAGGGGAATGGGTTATAACAAGAATGAGAAGCTGGGAAAAAATGACAATGGCTTACTAGAACCTATCATTCCTGGGAAATGATTAAAGAATCTTGGTTTAGGTTGTACTCCTAGGAAGGTCACCCTTATTGGAAAAGGTACTGCTGCTAAATGGGTTGAGAATTCCTCTTGGTTACCTACACTATGTGATACAAATTTAGATGACTTCCCCCTTGATGTTGATGAACTTTTGAAAATGACTCCCTCTTCATGATATCCATTACATCCTTTGTTCCAAAAAATAAACCAAACTATGCCTAGTATACCCACAACTTATTGACATGGACGAACAAGGACCACTGATTCTTGATTTATTCAAAAATGATGAAGTGATCTCAAAATTCATGTGACTACATGATAACCTATCATGGGTAGGTCACAAAGAAAGTTTTGAAATAGAGCTAGACATAGGGGCATACTATGGAGAGATGATTGAATATTTTAGTTGTAAAATTGATGAAATATAACTAACATGTAGATCCTTGAGTGAAAACCAGACTGTGGCACTCTTTAATCCTAAAATAGTAAAAATAAAGGACATATCCAAAGTTGAAATCCTCTCTAAGGTACCCAAGGATAAGGGATTCAATCTACCCCTTAGTATAATGCACCCTAAAAATTTAGCATTGCTAGTAGAAAAGGCTTCTCCAATCAATGCGGGAATAGAAGAAGCACCCCATATCACTTTCTATGTTGAATCCTTGTTGGATGAAGAGAACCTAGAAGCATTCCTGAAAGAGTGGAGAGATAACTTTGCATGGTCATACACAGATATTCCAGGCCTTGATCCTAAAGTAGTTGTGCATCACTTGGTGGTCTATCGTAAAGCCAATCTAGTCAAGCAGAACTTAAGGAAGATGCACCCTCAGATAGCACTCTTGGTGAAACTAGAGTTACAAAAGCTTCTTGACATTGGATTCATCTGACCAATAGATTATCCTGAGTGGGTTTCAAACCTAGTACTAGTCTCAAAACCCACTTCGGGCATCCAAATTTGCACCAATTTTAGAGACTTAAACAAAGCATGCCCTAAAGATGATTAAATAATGTTGGAATGTACTACTAGAATGTAATGCCATTTGGATTAAAGAATGTAGGATCAACCTATCAAAGAGAAATGACCCTTATCTTCCACAACATGATCCAAAAAATATTTGAAGTTAATGTGGATGATATTTTGGAAAAATCAAGGAAAAGGAGTGAGCACATACAAGTCCTAGGGCCCATCTTTGATAGAATTGAAGAATACAAGGTATGACTAAATCCAAAAAAGTGTATCTTTGGGGTTACATCAAGGAAACTTCTTGTCCTTACCATCTCATAAAGAGGGATATAAATTGATCCAACAAAGGTAAAATTCATCCTCAACATGGAACCACTGGAAACACTAAAGCAAATGAGAGGATTACAAGGAATATTGCAGTATATTAGAAGGTTCATAACGCAACTATCAGATAAAATCCACCCCTTTTCACATCTTCTCTATAAAGGAATAACTTACAAATGGGATGAGAAATGTGATAAATCTTTCCAGTAGATCAAGGACTACTTATTGAAACCTCTAGTGTTCATGCCACTAATACCAAAAACACCATTAATCTTATATATATCGGCAATGTCAATAGCAGTAAGAGATCTTCTAGCACAACATGATGAAAATCGAAAGGAAAGGGCTATCTACTATATTAGCAGAACCTTGGTGGGCTATGAAATGAAATATTCACTTATTGAGAAAGCGTTCCTAGGAGTATTTTTTGCATCACAAAATTTCAAGCACTACATGTCACATCAAATAAAGCTCATTGCAAAGATAAACCCATTGAAATACCTATTATCCAAAGAAATTATCATAGGGTGAATGGCCAAATGGGTGATGATATTAACTAAATTTGACATAGAATATGTGGAGCGCAGGGCAATCAAAGGACAAGTGATCACAGACCAAGAAGCAGACTCACCCATCTATGTAGAGAACCCCTTGATATCTGAGTTCCCTGATGAATATATGTTCCTTATCAACTTCACAGCTTAGTGGAAGATGTACTTTGTTGGATCATTCAACCAACATGAATCTGGAGTAGGAATTGTTTTCATCATCCCTCAAGGTGATTGTATCCCAAAGTCATACAAGCTATCATTTCCTTGCACGAACAACATTGCTGAATATGAAGCCCTAATCATAGGTCTAAGGATAGTAGTTTAATGGTAGATTCAAGAGATTAAAGTCTATGGAGACTCATAGTTGGTTATCAACCAAGTCAATGACAACTACCAAACCAAGGATGACAAGCTCACCCCTTACAAGAAGATGGTAGAGAATCTCAAAGCTCTCTTTATAGACATAAATTTTCAGTAGATTCCTCATATGAAGAATAGAGAAACAAACGCCATGGAAACAATCGAGTCATTGTTAGGTACATGTTGAACATCATCCAATGCGAATTCTTGGTAGAACAACTTCTCATACCAACTTTCGAAATCCCTGAATCCAAATTCATATGTGTCAATGTTGGTTCTAGATCCCTGTGGTATCATGACATCTTTACTTATCTAAGTAGAGGAACTCTCCCATCTGATATTACCTCAAATTTTAAAAAGACCTTTGTAAAAAAGGCATCTAAATTTTTGATCCTAGGTAATACCCTTTACCATGAAAGCATCAAAGGAACATTACTACAATATTTTAACCAAGAGGAAGCCTTAACTACTTTGATAGAAGTACACGATGGTATATGTGGTTCCCATTCTAGCGATATGACATTATCTAAGAAACTATTGAGGATAGGGTATTATTTTCCAACCATGAAAAAGGAAGCTCATCAATATGTGGAGAAGTGTGTCTAGTGTAAACAACATGGAGATCCAATTCATGCACCAACTTAGGAATTGCAACCAATTATCACACCTTGGAATTTTTCACAATGGGGACTTGACATCATTGGAAAATTCACCCCAACCTCATCTAATGGCCACAAGTTTATCATAACCGCCACTAATTACTTCACTAAGTAGGTAGAATGCATTCCTATGACCTACATAATGGGGAATAAAATTGCAAAGTTTATCTTGAACTACCTCATCTTCCATTATGGTGTCCCACAAACCCTAATATCAGACAAAAAACCACCCTTTAAGAATCAGGATGTGAAAGAGCTATGCCAAAGATTCAACATCCAACACCGATTCTCTATCCCCTATTATCCCCAAGACAATGACCAAGCATAGGCTACAAACAAAACTATCCTAAAAATATTGAATAAATAGTCAACAAAGCTGGTCGTGATTAGCATCTAAATTCAATATCGCTCTCTGGGCCTATTGAAATAGTATCCAAATATCCATAGGTGCAACCTCTTTCTCCTTATTTTATGGATTAGAAGCTATCCTTCCTATTAAGGTTGAGCTCCCATAATTGTGAGTGTCACTACAAAAGTTGATCACCAATGAAGAATATAGAGTATTTTGGTTGAATGAGCTAGAATTCCTGAACGAGCATCATCTCGACACCCTTAATCACTTGCAAGTTTATCAAAACCAACTAAAATGAAGCTATAAAAAAAGGATCAAGTGTTGGTTCTTCCAAGTAGAGGATCTTGTCTTAAATCAAAATCAGAAGAATCTACCAGATCATGATAGTAAAGGAAAGTTTGAGCCTAACTGGTTGGATCCATTTGTCATCACAACAAGTTATGGATCAAGAGCATATCAACTATCAACACCTGAAGGTGAACCCTTGTAGTAGCCAACTAACAACTTGCATCTCAAAAAGTTTTATGCCTAGTCTTGAAGGGTATAAACTTGAAAATACAAAAAAATAAAAAAAATGATCAAAATCCAAAAACAAAAAATGATAAATAGGATTAAAAGAGTAAAGAAAAAAATCATCCTCTAGTGAAAACCACTTCGGTCGTGCTTTGCACAAGTACCTTGGTGAAAACCTGGCAAAAAGGAACCTTGCATAAATAAAGCACCTCCATCTATTCTTTGGCTCTTTTGTCCTATCATTATTTGCACCACCATTCATCCATTTCCTATTCGCATCCTTATCATAGATTAATGATGTGAAGTATCCTATCCCTTTAGTGCTACTTAGCAAATTTCAAAGGTCAGTTTGTCCTACTTATATCAAAGTATTCTAACATGTCACGCTGAGGAAATTCAGTATGGATCATATTAGGTTCTTGTATATCTTGAGTTTATTTGGAAATCTCATTGAAAATCAAAAAACGTTTATAAAATAGTCATCATAAAATCTAATTTTTTTTGTAAAATCCTATGCAACTAAAACCCAAAAAAAATTGCAAAATTGTAAAGTAAAAATCTAAACCATCCAGAAAACATCAAAATCCCTAAAAAGGTCAAAACATGGAAAATACAAAACTAGTTCCCTTGTCAAACTACATCATCTCTGATCTTCAACGTAGGCAAGGCCATCTTTGATGTGCCCCCGAGACACCCTAGGTTAGTCCTTTAGGAGTTCATCATAATAAATTGACATTCCATCACCTTTACATTTCTCATCTTGTTAATAAGTCTATTGGTCAAACTATGTGGTCTTTGTATGTATAATGTAGGAAAGGCTTATCTTTGATTAGAGCTCTAGACGCCTAAGATAGGTATTTTAGGTTAGGTTCTTGGTCAAAATTCTCAAAAATCCCAAAACATCCAAATATTGGAAAACTCAAAAAAAATTCAAATATCAGAAAATACTAAAAATAATAGAAAACATTAAAAAGACCTAAATAGCCTCAAATATCTTAGAAAACCTTAAACAACCTCATATAATCTAAAATCCCAAAAAATTCACATAAAATTTCAAAAAGACCAAAAATAGCCTCAAAACATTTTCAAAAAATCCCTAAACATTGAAGTATTCCAAAAAACCCAAAATCATCCATCCCATCTCGCTTTCACCTACAATAAACCTTCACCCATAATAAATCTTGTGTCACCTTCACCCTTTAGTGAAACACATAGAAATCAAGTATAGTAATTCATAAAGTGAAAACCTAATTGTCAAAATCTAAAGTCTAGATCATAGGTAAATATGTCAGTGAATTGTATCAAAAAATCATCATACAATCATCATCCTAACATCAAAAAACCATCTGATCTACATTTCCTAAGATGTATCTTTCCTACAATTGAAATCAGTATCAAAAATCACCTTAGCTAAATCTAAACATGCAAGAGATATGGATAGCACTGACTATTTATCTTTGATCTTTTCTTGTGATTTATCTTAATGACCCATTTCAAGGACCTCTCGATGATGTCTATAAAAATGATTTAGAGAGAAAGGAATGGGGCATCGATCATGATATTTCATTTTCTATGCTTGTGTGTGCTCTTGTAAAATAATCTTGGTGCATAATTTCTTAGTTGTGTAGAGTAAAGTTTTTTGGGGTATCTTGTTGACTATTATGTATACTTTGGTCCAATAGATTCTAAGCTTCTAACTTACATTCCAAAAAGGTTTACGTATTTCAAGATGTGAAAAAGAACTATCTTGTTTGTTGGCAGAATCAAAGTCCATTACACTAGATACAATACTATCCTAGTTATCAATACCTTGATGCATTGTGTCTATGTGTTATATCAAACAATAAGGAATGATGGAAAATCCCAATCCCGATATGTGAGCAACTCATCATCCTACATTCATCCTGTTTCTTGCATTGTCTCATCACCATCTCTAATGAAGTCTCGATGGATCATGGGCTTGTTGGATTTTTGAAGAAATCATCAAAATCAATGGTTAAGTAATTCTTTGTTTTTCCATCTTCTCTCTACACTAACCTAGTATCATGACAGTCGACAAAAAAATCATCAAATTCATCAAAAAATCATCAACATACATGCATCTCATAATCATAGCATAATAATAAAACATCCATCAACATAATCATTGCATATCACATCATACATTATACATCATCATTTAAGTCATCTTAAATAATATAGATTTGTTATTCTAAGCATCCTAAATCATTGCATATCATACATTCATTACATATATCATAAGAATACATCGCATTAACCATCTGTACATTCATATGCATACATGATCATATCATAAAATTGAATAGGAAATGCATCCATAACATTTTTATACACAATCATAGCAAATTTTTTTGCATATCCTAGTATATCATGAAAAGGAATACTAAAAAATAATATAACATTATATCCATAGCATAAGATATTTCATAGTCATAAACAAATTGCATCCATACATGATCAAATATAAGAATATCATTGCATCCATATAACATAAGCATGAAATAAAATGAACACATCATATCAAATCCATATCCGTATCATCTATATCTATCAAAAAAAAAATTTCATGGTACGTAAACTAGATCAGTGTATGCATATTGATCATAAATATAATATCCCTGAGGCTATCAAAAAATGAGCCCATGAATGTATAACTGTATTGAAGAATTGGGCAAGAAAATATCGAAAAGTGATTATACATCGGAAGCTAGCCTTGATGGCTACTCCCCTATCCGGCCTTCCTCTCTGGCTACTCCTCATCTCTCAGTCGTGCATCACTATGTTGTGAAAAGTTAGGTTGTCTAAGTGCTTATGGTACATCCTGGTGGTAATGCAACCTATAATATGCAACCTCTGTCAAGATCTCTCTGTACAATCTCGCTGAGACTGTCCTGCCTTGTGTTGCTACTATCATGGCCTTTATCTGGTGATGTTGACCAATCTCATGATCCATCTAAATAGTCATAGTCTATAACTACTTCCTGGCATGGTCTCTCTCTATGGTCATGGCCAATACCTATTGTCTGGCCTGGTCCCACTTAGCATAAATAGCCAAAATCTGGTAGAGAGCCTGATACTGATCACCTGTCAAAGTCTGCACCTACTGTTGCAGCTACTGTATCTGCACATCTTTATAATTTTGTGGTGGTGGTGGTGTTGCCTACTATTGGAAAATATATAGTTGAACCTGTGGTGGAGCCCCCAAAACTTGTCCATCATGGCCATCTTGGCCAGCCTGATCTTGTCCCTATCCTTTGCCCCTGCCTACACCTCTCCCTTTGGGTTTCCCTCATAGAGGAGCAATAGTTGGATCTATCAAGTGTTGAGGAGGTGTGAACCACACATCATAAATAAGCATGGTTGATGCTACTACCTGAACCTGATCATAGGCCCATGGCTGAGCCACCAACTATCTAAAGCTCTCTACTACCTCTGGAGCTAGAATAGTAGGTCACCATGTGGGAACCTCTCGAGTTGACCCAAAAAAATGGCCTTGTATGTGTCATTTGGCCTATCCTATGGCTCCCCGAAATGCCAAGACACCCTATCTAGTAAATATCTCTCAATGATGGCATGATTGCGACCTTGCATGTGTCCGATCTACCTAGCAAAGAATAATTGTTTGGAAGCATCATACCACATTGGCATCTGTAGCGAGGTTTTCCACTAGAAATTTGTAATGCCATCAATAATCTATCACCAGTACGGGAGCCCAATCTGTCTAGTGTGCCATAGAGTGATCGCATTTTTGTACCGCTAGATCACAGGATCATTTGGATAGACATCTTCCATCTATACTATCGGTCAGAGCACAACTATATGCTACCAAGCCCAAATATGAGGCAAGGTCACCCTTACACCAATGGCCCTACCATTTTAGTAAACAAAGTCATGTATATCATGATATAGTGAGGTCAACATCACTAGCCTTCATGTCTTGTGCTATGTTAGGTCCCATCTTGGGATGAAACCTCTACTACGTCGATCCAGGGGAACCAAACCTAAAATTATGGCTACAACAATCAATCAAAAGGTGGGAACATGACCTTTAAACATCTCAAGGTCAATCTATGATGTCACAAGAGAAATGTGCTCCAACTCTATCACCTCGTGACATGCATCAAATCCAACATCAACATCGTATATCACATGATTGCCATGTATTAGAAAATGCAGAATAGACCACAAATCCTCTAATGTTATGGTCACCTCACCTATCAGAAGGTGCAACAATGAAGTCTCACTGTGTCATCTCTCACACAGGGAAGTCATCATAGCTAAATGGGTCTGGATGACGAGTGTGTATGCAACATACCAAAAGTTGATCTCCCCCAGGTTCTCTCGGTGTAACTCTAAAAAATTGCCTAGTCGCTCCAAAACTGTGGGTCTATGCTCACATGACATTAGTGGTGAATTATCTCTTGCACCCACAAAGTGCACAACATTAGGAAATCAAAGAAATTTCTCTCAATTTGGAATTTTCAGCCAAAAATCACAATACCATCGCTATTTGCACTAGCATCACCATATTTAAATACCAAATTGTGATGCCTGAAGGAATTTCAAATTGAAAATCACAATATGTGTCACCAAACACATGGGCATCATGATTTAAGCTTTGGAAACCCTAACCTTAAATTTTAAATCGGTAAGTGCGTCGTTATATAAGCATGCATCACCATTTAAAATTAGAAACCCTAATTTTAAATCATGAATAATGTCGCCATATACATGTATGTGTCACTATAATTTATCTTAGCATTGCTGATTACAAAATGGACATCGTTATACAGCAACGTCACCAAAGTTTGAATTTCAAAGCATAATAAATGCATCAAAAAGTCAAATTTCAATTTGAGTTTTCAGCTACATACCACTAGTCCTGAGCCTGGAAGCTGCTTGTGCTCTTGACCTCGATCAAAAATGTGTCATGGGAGCTCTCGGTGTGCCATTTCATTGGAGGGTTAGATCTTAAAACAACAAGAATCCTCAAGGTGTGAATACACAAATGAATTGAAAGTGACCCTTCTTGGTTTATTTATGCTAGAAAATTAGGGTATTTTTCCGTAATTTCACATTTAAGCTAGGGTTTATCATATTTTCACCAATTTTTCAAATCAAAACCTAATTTTGCATCATTTTTTGTATTTCTGGATAATTCTTGCATCCCAGAGCCTTTCTAGACCCCATGGGGAAACTTTTAACCTTTATCGAGAAATCAACGCAAAATTCAAAAAATTTGCCCGATTTCTCAAGGGGGCAGGGAATTAGCTTTATCCTTCTACTGGGGCATCTAAAAAACCAAAAAATTGTTATTTTTTGATTTAGGTAGCAATTTTAATTTGAGGAGCATTATTCTTTCAATCGAAGCAATAGGTACATCGATTCAAAGAGGAGCAAAATATAGACACTAAAAAATGTCTTGAATAATATCATGCACTCGAAATCGATACTAACATCATTTTCCTCTTGAAACGCATCCTCTTTTCACTTAATTTATTAAATTAGCCTAGCTATTTAATTAATTATGTCATTTTGGTCTGTGAACCTAATTTATAAAATTGGGTTAATTCACCCCCTTTTGCGCTAACATTTCTTTTAATTAAATTAAATAAATCATACTATTTAATTTAATTCACTAAGTCATCTAATTTAAGTAAATAACCCTAAGTTATTTAATTAAATATCATTTCATCCCCCCCATTCATTAAATTATTTAATTGACTGAAAATCACTTTATTCCTCCAAATTCCCTAATTATGTGATTAAACCTTGTTTAATTAACAATTCAATTAATTTTCCTCTAGAAAGGGAATATTCCTTATTTCCTTTTTTTCACAATTAAAAATTTCTTTTAATGTACAAAATATCTTTAACCTCACCCATTGGAATATTCTCTCTCCTCCAATCATCTCACTTGGCTTCAAATGCAAGTTATCTTGTAACCTCTTGAGCAACTCAGCTTGTGACCTATTTGTGCAAGTCAAAAGTGTGTTTGTTTGGAACAAATGTGAGCCATTGATTAATTATCATCTTGCATTCTCATTCGTTGATGAGAATCTATGATCCATTCCTCCTATTTCTTCCATCCTTGACTATTAATTGATCTTTTTGATCTCAACCCTCCATTTCTCATTTGGTCTCCCATAAATAAAACCCTATTTGGAGAAAAATGGATCCATCTTTCAATTTCAAACTTATGCTATTGAGTTCACTTGCATTCACACTTTCACTTTACTCACTTTTAGCTTGTTTTAGTTCATTTTTAGTTGCATATTAGCTTTATGCTTCCATTAATGGATTCCATGCATCCATATTAGCTTGTTTATAAATTAGGGTTTGAATATTTTACCTTAGAATTAGCTTAGATTATATTAGCAATTGCATAATTAAATCAATCTTAACATAAAATCATGTTCATTTTGTAGACACTAAAAACTGTCCTAGGCCTGCGACCATTAACTTCTTCATAATTCTTTCATCTCTATTTTTCATAAATTAATAATATTAATTATTTAATTATTCTCTAAAGTTGTATGTCCTCTATTAATTAAATAACTTTAATTATTTAATTAATTCATTCTTACCTTTATTCTTTCTTGATTAATAAAATAAATATTATTTATTTAATTACATCGCTAATTGAATCTATCTTCTATTAAATAATCATTTTAAATTATTTAATTATTTCTTGTCACACTTTCAACTATAATTAAATAATCACTTTAATTATTTAATTATTCCTTATCCTTTTCTCCCTTTAATTAAATAAATCTTTATCATTTAATCCCAAAATCTTGAATGTTGAATTAAATCATTATTTAATTCATAAAAGTTCCTCTATAATAAGATAATCTCTTTGTTATCTAATTAGTCATTTATCACTTATGTCTAGATTTAATTTGATCATTCAATTATCTGGTGAGATAACATCTGATTGTCTCTAATGAATAGTCTTTTTTGTCTTGATCACTTCATCAATCTCAACTTCTACACGCAATCTTTATTCCTCTATGTCTCAACTAGTTTTCACTAGTGATTAATTTATTATTTAATTTAATCCCCACCATTTATGCTTTATCGCTTACACTAATTTAACTCTAACCCTAATGTATGTCACATATTTTAATCTTAATTATTGATTTATATTTTAATCTAAGCGTGTCATTCGAAAATCAATTTTCTATAAATTGGGTTTACCTCTATCATTATTACTCCTCCTGAAATCTTATTAGTTTTGGAAGAAAATTTTGAATATTCAATATTTTTCTATTAACATTTGTCAAGAGGCCACACATGCATTCTTAATTAAAATCTGAGGGCAAGTATCATACTACAATGAAATGGAGAAGAGTAATGGAGGTTATTCATGGAATTACATAGATGTTTGGTAAAATAATTTATTTATGCATTGTTTTCTATAGTTTTCTATTGTTCTCGATTATTATCTTAGGTTTAGTTTGAGTAATTGCTTGTATTGCTAATCCATGAATTTTCCATGTGCTACACATTTTAGCATAAATCAAGTTTTCATCCTTTTATCACAATGGTTTCATTGATTCTCTTCCATAGAATCAATTGAAACAAGATCACTGATCATGGGATTGGGAAAGGGTCATTTTTCCACATTAACACGACACCAATTCCAAAATGGGATAAGTTTCAAATGGGTTAGATTAGGCATTTAACTTCGTTTGTAGTTTGTATTTTTTAGTTTCAATAAATGCTTAGTTTAAAATTTCAATTTGAATGATCTTGTTTGTAAGATTGAGATTTAGTGGATAAATTATGCTTCAATTCATCATGGATCAAGCGTAATTGACCCACCCTGAAATTCCTCCTCTCAAAGTTGTTTGTACATGGAAATGAAATTCTAAATGACTTGGGAATAGTATCATCTTGAGGGGTGACAAATAGTATGCCTGCTCTTGAACCATTTTTAGTGTGTGACCCATCAAAGTATAGTTTGCATGCTGTTTTTATGTCCAAAGTGAAGATTGATTCATCTGGAAAATAAAAAACTAATGGATGATCTTCCATGGTTGGTGCATCTGCAAGTTGGTCAGCGATAACCTATCCTTTTATGGCTTTGCTTTCAACATACTAGATATCATACTCACTGAGTATCATGACCCACTTAGCCAATCGTCCTGTCAATGTTGCTTTACTGAGGAGATACTTCAAGGGATCTATCTTTCCAACCAACTTTTCTTGGTGATTCAACATATATTGTCTTATTCATTGAGTAGCAAAGACTACCACAAGACAAGCATGTTTGATTAGAGTGTAGTTTAGTTCATACCCAAGCAAGGTGCAACTAATATAGTATATGGCTCGCTCATGACCTTCATCATCATTTTGTGCAAGTAATGCCCCTAATGCAAATGTTGTTGTGGAGATGTATAGGATGAGAGGTATCCCATCAATGGGCACTATTAATACTGGTGGTGTCGGTAAATAATCCTTGATTTGTTGAAATGCTTCCTGACACCTTTCTATCCATATGAACAGTACCTCTTTTCTGGGTAAGTGTTGGAAAGGATGAATCTTTTCAGCCAACTATTCTATGAATCATCTAATGGATTGGAACTAACCTTGAAGTGTTTGTAACTGAATTATATTGGTTGATGGAGGCATGTCCAGTATTGCTTTGACTGTCGTTGGGTCTACTTCAATGCCTCATCTAGAAATTATATAACCCAAATTTTTTCTTGATGTGACTCCAAACACATAATTTTTAGGATTTAGTCTGACTTTCTATTCTTCCAATGTCTTGAAAATATTGTCTAAAACTCTCAAGTGGTCACCTCATGTTAATGTTCCGCTAGCAGATCATCTACTTAATCTTCCATTAGGGTGTGCATCATGTCATGAAAGATTGTTGTCATGTATTGTTGATATGTTGCTCATTCATTCATGAGTCCAAAGGGCATGACATTCCAGCAATAAGTACCCCATGGACAAGTGAAATTTGTCTTATTTTGGTCTTCAGGTATAATTTTGATTTGTTTATATCCTGAGAAGCCATCCATGAGGGACAACATCTTGTATCCTCCTATCAAGTCTACAATGATGTCGATGTTTGGTAAAGGAAAATAATCCTTAGGACATGCCTTCTTTAAATCTCAAAAAATTCGTATAAATGCGGATTCCATTTATTGGTTTTGTAACTAGTATGAGGTTGGAAATCCACTCTACATAGTCAATTGACTTGATGAATCCAACGTCTACTAATTTCTTCAATTTATCTTTAACCAATAAATCAATTTGAGGATGCATGTTTTTGAGTTTTTTCTTGACTAGTTTAGCATCTGTATGCAAAGGAAAATGATGTAATATCAAGTTGGGATCCAATCTATGCATGTTAGCATATGACTAGGAAAATTTGATCTATCTCTCTTCAAAGAAAGCCTAGAATTCTGGATATTCTAATTTTTTCAATGATGCAGCAAAGTGAATTATTCTGGGATTGTCAGCTATGTTGATGTTGATTGCCATGGATTTCTCAATTAGCATTGGCAACTTCTCTTGAGTAATGGGGAGAACATATAACCCTCCATCCTTGGGCACCTTAGAGAGTTTTTTCCCTCATATACGTCCTTTATTTTTACTTTTTCATGGTCTAAAGGTGCCTTTTAGTTTTGACCTAAAGAGTCATCTTTTTTATGTTTTCATTTATTTATTTATTATTCTTAATTTTATGACTAGAGGGGTGGATGGAATCCAAAAAGTATGTCATGCAATCTAAATCAATGGTAAAACCAGCCTTGTGATAACCACTAGGGATTCCATCGTGTAGTCCCATGAACTCAACAATTGCTTCATCATTCTCAAATGTATCCAAGATAGGAGGTACTTGTGGGTCCCAATCAATGAATTGGGGATAAAATAAGGGAATGTCATCATCACAATTGTCCAGGTTTAAGGCAGATAAGGTAAAGATGGAGGTTTCATTAGGGTTTTGGATCATGGTATCAGATAGGTCAAGTTCATCAAGAATTTAAACTATATTACACTCACTCTAGAGGTAAGGGAGTCCCATTCATACCCATTAGAATCATTCTCTATGCAGTCATCATCAAGTGTGTCAAGTGATTGAGAAGTGTCAAGTAAGGAAGATGTCTCAATAACTTTAGAAGCATTTACTTCCTCTTGTAAAGATGTCATGGCACTATAAGTGTCAATCTTAATTGATTCAAACCCCATCCCTAGGCCTTTTGGTCATTTGGATACAAACAAAGGTTTAGTCATCTCATTTTTTTTTAATCCAAGTCTTCTATGTCCATCATAGCCTTTGTCCTACATTATTTTAAATCCTTTTCCACACTATTTTCTGGGTATCTATGCAGGTGGAAGAGCTTCTTCATTTCCTTCTTCTTTATAAATCTAGGAAGTCACATTGTCTTCATTGATTGCCTCTTTGCTAAGTTCCTTCCATTTGGTAAAAGTGGTTGAGGGAGGTAAGTGAATAGTGACCTTGGGTTGCCTTTGATCTATTTTCATTTTTCAATATGACTTAGGAGTAGTGAGCTTGCTTATGTAGTAGGACGTCTTGATGTGGTATTCTTCACAACCTTTGTCTTGGACCTCAACCTTTGGATCGGGAGGTGGAGATTTGAGGGTGGAAATTTTTGATAGAGCGAAAGGTTCAATGTAAAAATTTGAGGTGGATGATGAATCCTCTTGGTTAATGGGAACTTGTTGTTGGGTTACCCCACGTAGGTTGGTGCAATATTGAAATAGATCGGGATAAACAACTATTGTGATTTTAGTTCCGTTGTATGGGAATTTGAGGCATTGACAATATGTGGATGGGACAACCTTCATGGAATGAATCCATGATCATCCTAAGAGAAGTTTGTATGGGAGGTTGAGGTCCAAGACTTGAAAAGTGGTCTCCATGACTATAGGACAAACTTTGATAGGTAATGTTACGAATCCTTTAGATGATCATTCTTCGTCGTCGCATGCCTTGATGGAAATGCTCTTAGTGGTTTCCACACATGCTTCCAAGAATCCCAACGTCTTAACCAGTTTTAGGGTACAAATGTTCAACCCTACTCAACCATCTATGAGGACTTGTCTAACATTGGATTTGTGGACAAGGACTTCAAGGTGTGAAGGGTCATTATGGTTTGTCTTTTCGGTAGAATAATCTTGTTCAAAAAAAGTGGCATGATGGGAATTTGTAAAATAGCCTACCATCTCCTGGAAATGATCGATGTCAAGGTTGGTAGGGATAGTTGTGTTCTATAAAGCCTTGTCAAGGATGGCTCAGTGATCGGGTGATATACACAACAATTCTAAGATAGAAATTTGTGCAAGGGTATTTCCCAATTGGTCAAGCAAGTTGTATTGAGGCTTTGAAGGTTGTTGTTGTTATGGGGAGGACCTTGAATGGTTACCTTAGTTTGGTGAGTGTTGACAACACATTTGAGAGGTTTCTTAATGGTAATAGTGTCGATATGTTCATTGACAACTTTATGATAGTGGTATGGTTATAGTCATATTTGACATTAGCATAATTGGTTGAATTATTATTGGTCTTATTAAGCAAACTAGAGGCCTTTCGTTTTCCATGGTCATGTAAAGGAAGGGTGAAAACTTAATGGTCACTATTTGAAGATTGTTATTGATTTTTGTTAACTTCAATAGTTCCATTATCCACAAGGTCTTGTATGATGTTTTTTAGTTGCCGGTATTGCGTAGTGGAATGTCCCTTATCCCAATGGTAGGCACAAAAGGAATTTTAATCCCACCATGATGGTTTGAACTGCCCAAGATCATATTATTTTACTTCGATAAGTTGTATGGCCTTATGTTGTAGGAGTTGTTTGAGAATCAACTCAATCAGCTCTCCCAAAGAAGTGTACTGATATTTTGTTGGAAACTTCCCTTGGGTTCTCATTTGTTGTGTATTTTGGACTGCATTGGTAGTTTGGTCAGACGTTCTTGGTGCATTATTGCATGTGTTGGGCCCCTTAAGTGTGATAGTAGGACCTCCATATACAGTCTTAGCATCGACAACTCCATCATTAGTCACATTCTTGTTTCGGGCCCAATATTTACTCTTGTTGTTTGAGGTGTTTTGAGTGTTGGTATTTTTTTTGGGCATCTTGATTTCTCCTGTGTCAATTAAAGCCTTTTCAAGGATGATCCCTTTTTCAGTTTTCCCCTAAATCAATAAAGGAAGTGCAACATTGTACCTACAAGTCATGCTTCAAGTTTGAGTTTAAGTTTTCAATGAACATGACAACTTTATGTTTCTCTAGTATCTCAACAGGGCATCAACTAGCCAAACCTCTCCATTATTGGAAGAAGGTTACAAAATTCTCACCCTCTTCTTGTGTTGTATGGAAAGGGTGGAAATGTTAATTTCATTGTCAATGTTAAATGTGAAGTGTTCCACAAAATTGTTTGCTAGTTATCTCCATGTTTTTATGGCATTTGGTAACTGTGAGAACCACTCAAGTGTTATTCCTATAAGACTTCTTGGGAAAAGTCTCATTAGGTATGTAGGATCATATGCAATGTTTGTACATGTCATGCAAAATTATCTTATGTGTTCAATTGGATTTATTCTCCCTTTGTACTTAGGCATGTTTCATATGACAACCATGTGGGAAGGGTGGCATGTATAGACTCCTATCGAAGGGAAAAGGACATAAGTCTTGGGTAGAGTAAGTATTTTTGTTGGAAATTTGCATATTTTCCATTTATTGTTGCAAGGCCAACATTTGAGTTTGTAGGACATCCACTTGAGTCAATGATGGGTCTTGTGTATTTTGAAAACTCATTTTGGTGTTTTGGAATCCAATGTTGTGGGATGAGTTTTGATTTGGTATATGTGTCAGTGATGGGTTTTGTTTTTTTGTTTGGGACATGTATGCATATGATGGATTTTGATTTGGTATGTTTTGGTTTCATGTCAAGATATGAGTGTTATGAAGTGAATTGGATTGTGTATGCCATGTGATTGTAATAGTTTGACCTTGTGGATTTTGGTTTCCATATTATGGAAAAGGTCCTTGGTTTCCAATTTGTATGTTTTGTGGAATGGAGCTTTGGGTATTGTATTGGGTATGTCCATGGGGAACATGTCATAGTTGTGATGTGATGATGTGTTGAGAATCCCCTATGTTTGGTATGGAATTTGATGTGTTGATGGTAACTTTAGGCTTCTTGTTTATGTCAAATATACTTGAGGATGATGACCCTATGGTAAATTTCATGGGTTGTGTCATGTTAAAGGTAATTCCTTGTGTCATGCCTTATGTATTGCCATGTGTGCCAAATAAGGAGGTGTGAATTGTTGTTTTATATTTTGTAGTTCTTCCTAATGGCATAGATGTATTAACTTGCAAGATAGAGCCACTAGAGATAGTTGTATTGTTTCCTTAAGTTTTATTGATGGATGTGGATGATGCTCGTAAAGTATTGACATCAAAATCGGGAGGTAATGTGGCACTTTCTTTCAATAATCTGGCTAGATATCGTTGATGGTCATGTGCCAAAAGTTCATCCACAAAAGAGGAAAATTTAGGATCTTATGCGGTGACCTCTATTTCTTCTATGATAATGTTTCCACTTTGGTCTCTAGTAACAAATTTCTCCAATAAGGATTTGTATGGTCTAAGTGCCCCTTGTAAGGAATTTGCAAATGGGTTAACAAACTCATTGTCTTGTAGGAAATCCATGTCTTTTCTTTTCCTTTGCGACCTAGTTTCAAACATGTAAGACTTGCAAAAGGGAAAGTAAATGTGAGGATGATGTGGTGAGATGCCTAAGGATGAAAAAGGTTATGCAAGATGAAGGATATGTCTAAGGACAATACCAAGCTATGAATTCAAAGTGACAAGGTATCAAGATGTCAATAGGATAGTATAACAATAAGGTCCAAGCTTTGGAAATGTCCATGCAAGATGTCTATTTTTTTAGATTTTTGGGATATAAGTGTATAAGGATGATTTTTAAGTGTGAGATCAAAATCTAGAATGGTTTCTAGGGTATGCCAAATGAAAAGCAAGTGTGTAAGAATGGTAGGTGAAAAATGACAATATGAACTAAAGTGATGACTAAAGGTATGACTACTAAACACCTTATGAGAAAGCCAAAGTAAGGTTGCTTGACCAAACTAAGGTAGCCAAGGTTACAAATCTGATTTATCAAGACTTCAATAATGATGGTGACTAAATGACAAGGTTTGACAAAGGTGGTCTCAAAATAGCCTTGTGAGTTGAGGGCCAACCTAGATGACAAAAAGACTTAAATGATGGAAGTGTTGAGGTCAAGAAAATTTTGAGTTGGTCACTATAGACTAGTCTCAAGTCTGATAAGTTTCCAATACTAAGGTTCACAACAAGGTATATGCAAGATAGAAGATGCCTTACTATTTTTCCTATTGTTTATGGAAGGTATGCAATGGTAAATTTAGATAATTGGGAAGTGAATGATAGTGCCGCAAGTATATGGTAAAAGACTTAGGTTATGCTTAGGATCAATCAGAAAATGGCTTTGTTTCAGTTTTCCTAAAGATTTTTGGTGACAGGAAATTGCATCATTTGCAGTCTTAGTTGCAGTTTAGCATAGTCAATTGTTGTATTCTAGAAATGGCGATTGCATTTTTTTGTGTCACGGTTGTGGTGAAGGATAGTCAATTGCGGTTTATAGTGTTTTTTGCCTAGTTTTGACTAGATTTTGACCAAATTTCAAGGTGATTTTTTGATGTTCAATTTTGGAAAACACAAAAAATAGTCCGGAAACAATTTTCTTTTGTTTGGTATAAATGTTTAAAATGTTTCAATGTGTAAAAAGACACTTGCAAACAATACACAGTCCTAGGGTTGGCAAGGAAACCATTGGTTGATATCCCCACTTGGATTTCTCCAGCCACTTAAACAAGGTGGACAACTAGAGACTTTTTGGCACTGGCTCCCCTCCATGACACTCACTTCTTGGGATCACCAAATCTCAATTCCCCAAAGAGGAATTCTTGCCTCTACACATGCTTATTGAAGAAGTGGGGTAGCTTCAGAGGTCCAACCTCCTCTGATCAACAAGCATATAAAATGATTTTTGGCCACTAAAACAATTGGTTCTTATTAAGGGAATCCATTCAAGGTGGCCATAGATGTGACAAGATTAGCTCAAGATTATGGTTAGTCAAGAGGCCTCCCAGTTCCTTTCTAATAAAGGATTTTTACGTAGATCATGGGGCTACTAAGGGTGGCACTTGTTGGTATGACACATCTGCAGCTATTGCTTAATGAATTTCATCAAGAAGCACTTTTCTTATATAGAGATTTGGAAGAGCTTGGATTTAGCTTGTTACTACTTGGGTCATTCTCACCTTTCAAAGCAGGCTGGTAGGACCTCTAAAAAAAGGTATACAAAAGAAATGAAGTACATTTTTTTTTATCTCCAAGATTGCACTAAGCACAAAGAGAGAGCATACACAATTCATTTTCCTCAGACTCACATGGGGTTCATTTTAATTCCAAATCCAAATGTGTGGGTTATTATACAAAATTCCTAAAGATGCTTTTGATTCTCAAGATCACCAAGTGGTGCGAGAGAAGAGAATACACACTTTGAAGAAAAATGAAAACTACAAGACAATAAAAACACGTTCTTTTTAACCCTCAAAGCAATATTTGAAAAGAAACATGATGCAAGGTTAATTTTAAACCAATGAGTGAGATGCAAGTTCTTTTTAGCCAATGAGTGAAATGCAAATTAAGGTAAATTTAAGACCAATGATGTGTGAACGTAAAGCTAATTTTAATCCAATGAGTGAATGAGAATAAGACAAGATAGTTTGATTAGCAATGTTTAAATTGGATGTATCCTTTCCACCTATGCCACACATTGGAAATCAACAATTAGTAACTAGAAAAACCCTAAACTATGAAATGAAAAAGACTAAAACTATAAATTTTGAATGAAACTATAAATTGTAAATGAATAGGAAATTATGTTGTAGGATGACAGAATTGTAGCTCATGACTAGAGGTGGTTAAATCTCAGAGACTATGAGTGCAGTGTTCCAAATGTCAATTGTGTCACCAAATATACAATTGTGGCATTTGTCGATAGTAGTTGTGTCAGATCACAGTTGATTGCATTGCAAAAGTATGGGTCTTCAAAATAACAAAAAATATACCAAATGCAAGCAACCTAATGACTGATACGATATTCCTAAGGGTTAGCCCAATAAAACGAAAAAAAAAAGGACCTAGATCTAATAGAAAAACTAAGAGATTAGAAATAGATAAATTATTCCCTAATAAAAAATAGATGCATCATTCCATTTCATGGTTGTGGTTCTGTGTAAATGACGATTGAGTCGATCTAGCTTGTGATTTCATCGATCCATACCTGCAACTTGCAAACTCAAAAAAATTGTACGATCTCTACAATTTTGTCCTTTCACATCAGGTTCACCAATGCAATCAGCGATAAAATATTAAAGGTTAGGAAATAAAGCATATAAATCAAACCTTAATAAACAATGAAGCAAAAATAAGAATAAAGACATAAAACATAAAGCAATATTACCAAATCTTCATGCCACCATTGATTCACCTCCATTGTCCATGTCCATTTTGCTTGAATATAATAATTTCCCTCATATTTTTGAGTATGTCAATAGGCCTATGACAATGACTAAGCAAAATATTGAAGATTCTATATGACTATGGATGCACTTGACTTGATGTTGATAGCAAGATAACAGGATAGCACAAGATCATGTAGACTCTAGATATAGATGATAAAAATGGCAATGACAAGATCTTTAATAGGAAAGAAAATTTTGAATGAAGGGCTAAGATTGAAATTCAATAATCAATGGAAAAGAATGAAAGATGTAGTATGGACTAGGGTTAGGGATAAATTAGGGAAAATTATAAGGATTGATGGTCAAGATTAAATTATAAATAATTTAATCAAGGGTGGAGATTAATTGAGACATGGATAGATAAGAACTTTATGTGGAAGATAAGATTAACACATAAAAAGAGGTGAGAGGAAATTAAATAATAATAAAATTATTTAATCTAGGTGGCGAATGAATAATTAAATAATTTAAAATAATTATTTAATTATAGAAGAATGTGACAAAGGGAATCTTTTGAATTAAATAATAATTTAATTCAAAATTCAAGAGAGGTGACCAAATTAAATAAATAAAATTTATTTAATTAATCAAGGAGGAATATATATAGAAATGAATTAATTAAATAATTAAAATTATTTAATTATCAAAGACAAAAGAGGAAATGATGGAGAATTTGGAAGTCAAAGGCCTAGGACAATTTTTAGTGTCTACAACTCTTGTAGGTGTGAAGATATTAGTGTGATAGGCACATAAAGTAGGATTAAGTTGAAAATGCCAATCATGACCAACTTTATTGACTATTTTATTAAGGATTTTTAATATAGCCTTGTTTGAGGCATCAACTTGATCGTTACCTTGTGGATAATAAGGAGTGAAAAAGTGATGCTGGATATAGAATTGATAACAAAGATCATGAATATATTAATTTTTAAAGTGTTTTCTATTGTTTGTAATGATAGCATAAGGAATACCATAACTCCTAGTGATATAGTTTAGCATAAATTTGGCTATTTTTTCCACTAATATTGGATAATGGAACAAAATCAACCCACTTTGTAAAATAATCAGTGGTGTTGATAATGAACTTATGACCATTGGATGAGGGGAACAAATTTTACCTATGAGATCAATTCTCCATTAAAAATAGGGCCAAGGAGTAGTTATCAGTTGTAACTCTTGGGAAGGTGCATGAGTTAAGTCTCCATGTTATTGACATTGATGATGTTTCATAGCAAATTATTGTGCATCTTGTTCCGTAGTTGGCTGATAATATCTAGTTCTTAACAAATTTTTGACAATAGTATGTCCATTGGAATGAGCCCCAAAAATAGTTTCATGTACCTTAGATAAGATTTTTCTAGCTTCTTCTGAGTTTATAGACCTAACGTGGAGGACCCCATCAAGAATCATTTGATAAAGGGTATCACCAAAGATGACAAAATAAGAATATTGACAAATGAATGTTTTATGTTAATAACTAGATAAGTTAGGTGGAAAGGAACTATCATGGAGATAGGTATAAACATCATGATACAAAGGAGAATTAGGACCAACAAGCTCACACACCAATTCATATTCAAGATCATCAAAAGATGTTCTACAAGGAATTTACAATGATGAGTATTATGAGGCATATCAAAGAGAGATCAAATAGTATCCATTGTATCTTTGGCTTTGTTATTTAACCTTATGATTTTTTCAAATATGTCAGTTGAAAAATATTGTTTAAAACTATCTACCATACTACTTTAAGGGATAAGTTTTTCATGCTTTGTTTGATAATCATTAATTACTTGCCTTATAACTAATTGTGAATCTCCATAAACTTGAAGGTCCTTTATTTTCCATCAAATTTCCATTCTTTGAATAATGATTAAAGATTCAAGGGAAATTAAGTCTATATGATTTTGGGATGGAATCACCTTGTGGAGTGATAAAAAAATTCTAGCCCCAAATCCATGTTAAGTGTGGGAGCCATCAAAAATAAGCTTCCACAAGCATGAAGAGGTAATATTGAAAGTTGTCTCATTTAGAAATTTATAAATAAGGGGATGATCCGCATCTGAAGGTGCATATACTAATTGACTTGCAATGATTTTTCCTTTGATAATCTTAAACAATCCTCATACTCAATTTCAAATTCACTTAGGATCATGACCCACTTTGCTATATGAATAATTAGAGCAGCCTTCGATAAGAGATAATTCAAAAGACTCTCCTTAGATATGATATTTTCTTAATGATTAAGCATGTAGGGTCTCAAATTTTGTAATGCATGCCCTTTTTATTGGAGTATAATTAAGCTCATATCCAAGAAATGTACGACTAATATAATATATAAATATTGTTTCCTATATCATCATGTTGTGCGAGGAGAGCACCTAATGCAACTATAGTAGTTGAGATGTATAATAAACAAGGTTTCCCTTGAATAAGTGGCATCAACACTTGGGGTGAGGCCAAATAATCATTTAATTATTAAATGATTTATTGAAACTTCTCATTCCATTTGAATGTGACATTTTTATGCAAAAGATGTGTGGAAGGATGAAACTTATCTTCCATTTGAGCTATGAAATGACCAATTGATTTCAAAATTTTCCATAAAGGCTACACAAATTCTTAATATTAGTTGGAGGAGGCATTCCAACTATAGCTTTAACTTTAGCAGGATCCACTTCAATGCTTCTATGGGAAACACTATATCTAAGCAATCTCCTAGAAATTACACCAAATGCAATTTTTGGGGTTCAATATCTCTTTATATTCTTCTAATTTGTCAAATATTATTGAAAAGATAGCCAAGTGAGAGTCTCTTGTAATTAATTTTTCTAATAAATCATCCATATAATCTTCCTTGATAATATAAAAAAGGTCATGAAATATTGATGTCATTCCTCTTTGATAGGTAGCCCTTGCATTTTTAAAACCAAAAGGTATAATATTACAAAAAAGGCTCCCCAAGGGTAAGTGAAAGCCATTTTATGTTGATCTTTAGTGGTGATAAAAAATTAATTATAACCGAAAAATCCATCTATTAAGGATAGAATCTCATGCCTAGGTATTAAATCAAAAATCATATCTATGTTGGGTAGAGGAAAGTCATCTTTATGGCATGTCTTGTTTATATATTTGAAATATGTGCATATATGGATGCCCCCAATAGGTTTGTTAACTATAACTAGTTTGGAAACCCATTCAAGATAGTTAAAATGTATAATTAATCCAAAATCCAAAAATGTTTGAAGCTCAACCTTGACCAATAAGGGTACTTGAGGATTCATCTTATGAAGTGTTTGTTATATGTTTTTTCATTAGGAAAAAACTACCAAATGATGGACTACCAACTCAGGGTCAAGGGCAGACATATATGCATAAGACCAAAAAAATTATATTTTTTGTTTTTAAAAAACTCCATGAATTCCTCCTTCTTTTGCAATGATAAATATTATACAAAATATACTATCTTAGGATTTTCAGTTGTACCCAAGTTTGCTTCTTGTGACTCTTCTATAGAGATAAAGGATTTTTCATGATATTTAGATATGATAATAAGGTCAAGGTTCCCATTTTATTATTTGAATAATGATAGACAATGATTTCCCTTAGATTTTTTCCTTACGACATTCAATTGTTTTTTATTAGTGTGAGGTTTTTAAGTTTCACCAAAATATGCTTTCTTATCAAGCTCAATCATAAAACCAACTTTATGATCTCTCTAAGGTATAATTTATCTTAATTCCATAAGTTCTATAATAGCCTCATAATTTTGGAATGTATCTAGAGCTAGTGGACCTTGTTGGTCCCAATCTATATGGTGAGGATAAATAAGTGAAAACACCTTAGATTGTGATTATGGGGAAGTAAATGATATGGTGGATAAGGTGAAAATGGAATGTTCCTGAAATAGATTTGTGACATGTATGGAGTCTTGAAAGGTATCCTGACTAGGAGTTTAAACAATGGAAGAAGCCTTAGAGCCTTTACTTATATTAGATTTACCTTTAAAGGTACCTTATTAGGGAGGTATATCCAATCCATGCTTCATCAATATTCCTTCTTGTGATAGATATAGGCTCAATGATTCTGTACTATTGACAACCTAGAACTTTACCCTGATGACCCATATTATTAATTATTGGAAGTCATTTAGGATAGTTTTCTAGATGTATAATAGTTACATGATCTTGTTCATACTTATATAACCATGTTGAGACATAATATTCAATTTTTTCTTTTCCCAATTCACCCCAATGCAATAATGTGGTAGATTTAGATTTGATAACCACAATTGATATATCTTGCATGGGTTTAGGTCTACAATATTTTTTAGATGAAAGAGGAAGTTGGCCCACAAAGAAAGATTGCTTCATGTTATATTATCATAACCAATTTTCATCAAATTGAACCTTGATATTGGGAGGAGAGGTGTGTGGATCAAAAAGTGATGATAAGGTGGATGGATCTATATAAGATGATGAGGGTGAAGTTGCTTGATTGTTAGGAACTTGGGTGAGTTTGGAATATTTTTCTTCCATGTTTTTTCAATACTCAAAAGGGCAAGGATCCCCAAGAATAGTGACTTCAAAACCCTTAGGAAAATTTTAGGAATTGAGGGTATATAGAAGGAATAGCTTGCAAAACATGCATTCATGGACAAAAACGAAGAATGTTATATGGGAGATCAAGTTTCAAGACTTGATAAAAAATATCCACTATAGAAAGGCCAACTTGAATAGGGAATTTTATTGTTCCTTTAGATTTATGTTCAACATCATTGTAAGATTTTGTGGTGTTTTTCTTTTGAAAAATAAATGACATCATCCAAGTATCCTAATTGTTTTACTAGTTTGAGGGTGCACATTTTTAGACTTGCTCAACCATAAATCATGACTCATTTGATTTTATGCCTATGAATGAAGGCCTCAAGGTACAAGACCTCATTATAAGATGAATCATCATGAGAAAGATCTTTTTCAGTAAAAACCAAATGATGAGGAGATGAAATATGTTCAACCATGAATTGAAATTGATAAATATATATGTCTTTTCCCACAGTATGGATGACTCTTAAAGGGCCTTGTCAAGGATTTCCTTATGTTTTGGAGATCTTTTTAAAAGTTGTAGAATGCATATTTGTGTTGGAATTTTCTTTAGATTATCTAGGAGGCTATAATGAAATTTTGAGGATGACATGGATTGATCCCCTTGAAGGATTGGTTTACTCCTATGTGTAGTTACTGCACATTCATAATCTTTTTTAAAGGGGTTAAGATAGATACATGAGGAAAATCTTCCTCTAGATGAGATATGGTATAATCATAAGGGAAATAAACATAATTGTCTCCTTTAGGATTATTATTTTTGTTTGAAGGTTCAATTTTTCCATGATTAGGGATATGATTATTGAATATATTGGAATCATCATTAGTTGAAGGTTGATATACCAAAATCACCTTGATCTGTAAGATCACGGGTAAGATTTTTCAATTTGCAACAATCAAAAGTTTTGTACTTTGATCTTATGGTACTAACAATAATAATTTTATTTTTACCATGGAGGTTTAATTTTTGGTTCTTGATTTTTTACTTTTGGTAAGGCAACAAGTTAAGCTTGGATCAATTTTTTTAGTAGATTCACGATATTACTCTAAATGAGTGTATTTCCTTTTAGGAGGATTATTTTTTCTAAGTGGTCTTCTAACATCCTAATTGTTTTGAGTATATTTTACTACCAATTGTAGGATACATTGAACATTTTGATTTTTTTTTGCATCCGCCACACCATGATTAAAATTTTTCTTATTTTTGACTTACATCCTAGGCTTTTCTTTAGATGTTGAAGGTTTATCCTTATGATCTTTAAATATTTTCACAAGACGCTCATCAATGATAGAATTTTATATTTACATTCCCTTTTTAATGATCTTGTCAAAGGTGCTAGCACATTGAATTATTAGGTGAAAGACCAATTTTTTTTTTAGGAAAATCCCAATACTTTACTTCCAAAATTCATAGGATGGTGAAACTCGACCTCAATAGAATAGTACACACAAAAAAGTAGGTGTAATAATAATATCAAAAATAGAAATATTAAATTTTCACCAAAAATAGAGACAAGCAAGGGCTTTTTATCCCACTATAATAAAATTTTACATTTTTTTAAAAATATGTACAACAAAAAATTGTATGGTTCCATAGATATTTTTATATAGTATGTAATATATAATAGGGTATAGAGGTGAAAAATAAAAAAATTAAGTTATAGAATTTAAATGAATGGAAGGTCATTTTTCTTTTTTGAGATCTTCTAAACTAAATAGTGATGTTTGTTTGGCTCCATGATAATTTGATGATAGGAATAAGTACTAGAGTCACATTGATTTAAGAAGGGACATGAAATCATGCATCTGATACCATGTTGGAGAAGGAAATATTTGAAATCAGTATTAAGACATTGTTCCACTAGTAAACAAATGAACATAGAAGAATGACTATAAATAATATGAAGAGTGTATAAATGTACAATGAGATCCTTGCATATATAGGGAAGGCTGAGTAGGTAGGAAGGTGGAAATGAACATGTAGCTACCCCTTTAAAGGTGTAACACATGTATGCTCATATGATAAGTATTTGATCATGTATAAAGATTTTTAAAAACCAAAAATACTGAGAGGGGGGGGTGAATCAGTATTCTACTAAATCATTTAATTGCTAACCATTCAATAATTAAAACATATCTAGCTAAAACTATAAAAAAAACATGAAAGGAATCATAACATCAAATGAAACATGGAGACCAATATTTTTAGGTGGACAACCCAGAATGGGAAAATCCATGGTGAGGATTAGCTCACAATATATTATAACTAGCCATAAGATATTACAGGGCACACTGCTAGGACACACTATCCTTGAAAGTCTCACAACTTGAAATGATTACAAAAGAGTATGGATCATTGCCAAAAGGATGAACTAATGAAATACACCTTGTGTGTAGAGTTTAGTTCTAGTTGAGCTTTGAAAAACAAAATCCTACATTGGTGTGCAAGTATACAATAAATTTCAATAACTTTGCATAATAACATAGTGTCACATATCATGCATACATATCTTTTTATTTTGCACTTTCTATATGTCTCTATTTTCATTTCAAAAATATTTCACACATATATACCAACTTACATAAACATACATTAATTAGGTTGGCCTAATTAGATGTAAACATACTGAATTCAAAATAGCTTGTTGGATTAAAAAAAATATTCTTTGGCACCCGAAAAAACATGTAAGACACAAATTAGGTTGTCCCAAACCAAATAATGAACTCTTTAATCACCCATGAAATAAACACCACTTAACCATGTCAACCATAAGAATATACAATGCCTATATATTGATCTTCTATTATGTAAATCTCTCAACCTATTCAACTAAAAATTCTGAAAGCTCATCCATAGCTGTAATTAATAGTCATGGAAAACATATTAAAACCACATAGATAGATCTTCTAACACAAACCATTCCAGACCAAATTACTAGATTAGAGTAGAAGAACCATATATTACTTGATGGACAAAATAGTCACAAACCAATGTTGGCATCAATGAAAACAAACTAGAGGGCTTCTTCTTCATTCTTTCAATAAAGGTTGTATGTAATAGGTTTCTCAAAATTTGAGTACATGTGTGTTAACCACATTAAGTGAGACAAAAAGATAAAAAAAAATTAATTGGAGAGTTAACTAGTGTGAATAGGACTCATGTAGGTTGGCTAAACATTAGATATTTTGACAATGTCACTATTTACACTAACATAATATGCATAATTACTATGATCAAAAACCCTTAATACAACATTTCATTCATTAATTTTTTGATGTATGCCTTCTACTTGTATTAATAGTGATAAGGTATAATTTTAGGAGGAATAATTTCTAGTATTAATTTAATGAAACCATAATAGTCCCTAATTTATGTTAGATTCCTAGGTTCTTGAAAAAATGTTAATATTTATAATGTGATAAATTGTATCCTATGCAATTTCACATTCCATAAACCTCCCCTTTAGATAAATTTGATAATGCAATATCCCTTCCATCAAACCTTAATTTTATCCTTAGCCCATTCATTATTGGACATTAAGGTGAATTTTTGTAATGAACAATTGTACATCATGTAGATATCTATGCATCACATGAACATATTGAAAGGATTCTTGATTGCATTAGTTGTTTGGATGTCACAATTACCACCCACCTATGAGTATAATGCCTCTATAGCTTGCAAAGGCATAAAAATGAATAATGGAATTCTTATACCTCCTCCAAACTTCCCATTTTGTATAACTTCTTGATCTATCTTTTAATCTATCTCATTTAATCTCTCATTGTATTCTTTCCTTCGACTCATTCACTCAATCTCTCTTATTCTATCCACACCATAGAAACTTTCGTTTACCATTTTTATTGCATGTTATTTCTCTCATAAGACACTCTACATTGTTCTCACAAGATTTCTCTCTTCCTATTAACATTCTCACTTGCTAAAGGAGGGTAATCGTAGTTAACACAAAAACTATGCCCCTTGTTAATCTTAGATTCAATATGAATCACATTAATTTTGGGCATGATATTATTGAATCCGTATCCTAAACCTCCACCACCATGACTAATAAATCTCCACCTCCACCATATGATCCTATTTTGAACACTCTATTACAAAATATGGGTCTGATGCAATCACAACTAGCTAACTTAACCAACATTGGTTCTCATTCCACATTACAACCCTATTACCATTCTAGTCCCTCGGTCCTAAGGATTTTAAATGTCCCCATCCCTAAAGGGGTGGAAATTCTAAATTTTGATAAATATAGTGGCAGGGGTGATTTGCAGACCCACATCTCATCATTTACTGCCATGTGTAGTGATTTTATCTATTAGGATGTGTTGTTAGCCAAATCATTCCCTTGATACCTCAAAGATATTGTGTTGGAATGGTTTTTCTCCCTTCCTAGTATTTATATCTTATCCATTGAACAATTAATAAATTGATTCTAGTAGTAGTTCTAGGCTAACAATGGGATGAAGGTCACCTTTACTAATCTCATCTATTGTAAGTAGGGGGCTCATGAGAAGGTGACTAATTTTATTTCTCACTACCAATATTTTTTCCCATAGATCTCTTATGACTTGCCTCATTTTTATTTCCAATGTGTGTTCATGGGGAATCTCCAGTTGACATTGAGAGAAAAATTTATTGTAATGAAATATCCCGCTTTTGCACATATGTGGACTACATTCAAAGACTACCGGAAGACAGTAACACTATATGGGGGTTCCTCCTCAGCCTCCCATCTTTATAGTCACACAACCGTGTCTATTTTTGGGGAGTCTAAAAAGAAAAGGCAGTAGTGAATGTGGTTTTTGTTCCTATTGAAAATAATACTATAGGGCGTAACAAATTTAAAAAAAATTTATTTGAGTATTACACTAGTGTTATTTAAAATTTGCTAAAATATGGCCTAATTAATCTAACAAAGATCAAAAAATTTCCTAATGATAAACCATATCCCAACCGGTACAATGCATAAAACTTTTTCAAATATCACTGAGTTCCTTTCCATGACACTAAACGTTGTGTGCATCTTCAACATGTAATCCAAGATCACATAAATAGCAGTGCCATCCTACTCAATGCTAGAAATAAAAAATAAAACAAATTTGTAGCCAAGGCTATAGCCAACTAAAAATCTATAAAAATCATTTTCCTTCTCATTCTACCAATCTAACCACAATTTCCCCTACTTTTAAACATAGTCTTTCTGAGATTGTGAACATGGTGTCATTCTTTCCTATTTCTCCTATGAGTCACATGGATAAGATTCCCAATATAACTTTCACACCGCATGAATTACCCCTTAATAGGGAGCCTTCTCTCTACATCCCAACTAAAGTTAATGGAAACATCATAATTGGTATTATGGTTGACCTTTCTAGTCAGATCAATGTTATTACAGAGGAGACACTCTTTATAAAAAATTTACACAAGGAGAAATATGAGGAATCAAAGGCCATGATATGTACTCATGATGGATTCTTTGTTCCTCCAATTGGTTTTATATCTTTATCAATCCTAGTTAGACTCAAGTCAGTTGATGTTTCAATTATTATGATTCTTGAATCCAACCTATTCATAGTAAGACTAGGAATCCCATGGCTAGTATCCATGAATGAAATCACTTTAGTAGTCCATAAATGTTTGAAATTCCATCATGACAACATACTTCATACTCTTCATGACTAGATATAAACCGCTTGTGTTGAGTGGGGGATTTTCCTTAGATCATTTTTAGCCTGATCTTGTTGGACCTTTACTACCCCATGGAGACTTATTCTACCAAGCCTATTTTATGTATGATATGGGAGTCATGGACCCTAATGGTTCTTTTCCCCCATCATTTCATACAATATCCATTAAGGTATCTATGTGTGCATAAAAGAATGCTTTTTCCTTTGCACCTTCCTCCTTAAAGGCCACAAACAGAGACACTCCCACACAAAGACCTTCTTTGGCTATGATTTCACAACCTCCGGTGGTGTCCTCAGTTCCTTCTATTGTGTCTAATGTAGGAAAGGGAACGACATGTTGGATGTTGTTGTTGTATTGCCGATATGTGGTTTCCATTGATGTCAACATTATTAGCATTGGTGTCTTGAAGACTGTAGATGTCAAGGATATTGAGAAAATTATAATAATATGTTGAAGGTTATCTGTGAAGCTATGAAGTTCAATGTGTTGGAAATTTCATTATGTTGGTATTAAGAAGTTGCATATTAAAGGGTTTGTTGCTGAGCCTATCTAGTTTATCCTCTGAAAGTTTCAGAGGTGAGCATCAAGATTTGTGCAAGTTGTGAGTTTTTGCATTCCTACAATTATTTTGTTACTATAGCTGGTATTTCTGGAAGAAGAGAATGTAATTCTGGTAATTTTATTTATTGTGTATGCTCCTACGATGTTCAATGATGTTTCTAGATCATGATCTGTCTTTTTTTTACGCCTACGTTGATCAGTATGTTCGTGATCAAAGATTTTTCTTTGTGTGTTCGGGTTTTCATGTTCTTGGTCGACATGGTGGTTGTAGCATGTTGTGGATAATTGTGGATTAAATTTAATTTTTTGTGCATTCGAGGATGTTGATTTAGGTCTTCATTATGTTGTGATTGACTTCGGTTGGTGCGCATTGAGAATTGGTTATGAATTGGGCCGACAATTTGTATTCATCTATTATTTTATTTTTGGCTGACAAAGTTGTTGATGTAATTCCATGTAGCAGATATATAAGAGTGATTGTTTTCTTCATTTGAGATATGCAGAAGTAGAGTGTGTATGCAAAGTGTGTGAATAAAGATTAGATCATCTGATTGCAAAGAAGAGTGTGAAGAAGATTGAGAAAAGTGAGAAGAAGTGTTTATGTGCTTAATCGAAACTGTAATCAGGCTTTTAAAGAAGTTGATTTCTCAGTTCAATCCTTCAGATGGTTTTAATCTAAATGTTTCTATAAGACAGTGTTTCTTCTTTGAGTAGTGAGCTCTAGGAAGTGTGCTTGAATGCATGTGCATTCCCATTATTTGTATCTATACTTTTAACAGGGTATAATCTTGTGGATTGACATCCACCATGGTTTTTCCCCTAACAGGGTTTCCACGTATAAAATCTTGGTGTTCTTTGTGTCTCTAATGTTGTGATTGTTTATGGGTATGTGCACGATCATGATGGGCCAAAAAGTGGCGATATGTAAGTGATATGATGGCCCATGTGGCTAACAACATTTTTTTTACCCAAAATTGATGAAATGAAAAGGGTTTTCAAAGGAGATTCTCAACTTTCCACCAATTCAAATTATTCTTTACTTTGAATTTAATAAATAATTATTATTCATTTTCTATTTGAATTACGACTAAAGTCCTTATTGATAGGATGATTGAAAAACATCTATAGATTTCAAACAACATCACATTTTTTGAATCCAAAACAGGTGTCACATTCTATGCTTTGCATAGTATAAATTAAAAAAAAAAAAGAATTTCATGAAGTTTTGACCAAGTTAAGGTGGTTAGACATACACGTTTTTATATTGTTTAAAAGTTGTAATAAAAAATTCATAATTAATTATTTACTTGGAAAAAAATTACAAAAAAATATGCATCACATCAGGACATGAGTTCTCTACTTATATCTAAAATATTATAAAAAAATATTATCATTTTATTGTGGTTAGGGTGGTCAGACAAACACCTACTTCTTATTTTTTCCCTGAAATTTAAGTACTACAGCATTGAAATTTTAAATTTTCACCAAATAGATTTTTTTTTTTTTAAAACCTAGTAGTTTAGAAAGTACATTCAATTTTCTACAGATTCTATTGTTATATATTTCTGAAATAATATAGATAACTTATTCAGATTTTTACGTCAAGTTGCCCAACTTTGATTTTATAAATTTTCATCGCCACTTAAGGGCCTATTTTTTCCATGATGATCCTACACATACCCTTATGCTTAATGTTCATTCATCAGATCTAAGAATACGTTGAATGAAATTTAATAAGTTTGAATAATCTATGACAATTGATTCACCCCCCCCCCCTCTCAGTTGTCTATCCTTGTTTTTCCAACAATTGGTATCAAAGCAGGTTCCTCTAAAGAAGTTTAATAAATTGAGATGATCCAAGATGGAATCATACAAGAAGGATAGCCCTAGATTCAATGGAACATACTACTCTCTATGGAGGGATAGAATGGAGTGTCATTTGAAGTGCATTGGTGAACCCTTCTAGAAGATTACAAAAAATAGATATGTTATTCCTCAGAATGGTCCCTCTACTCTTGATGAGATCAAAGAAGCTGAAACAAATATCAAGGCTATAAAAGCATTGTTGAGTGCTCTAACGGATTTAGAGATGAAAAATGTGACGGATCTAAGAATAAAAAATGAGATTTGGAAGAAAATAGAAACATTGTATGAAGGAGATGCACAAGTGAAAGTTGTTAAGCTGCAAAGTCTAAAAGGCAAGTGGGAAAACTTGAAAATGGGCGAACATGAAAACATTATTTCTTTCATGTAAAAAGTAAATGAACTAGTGATGGGTATTAGATGTGTCGGTGGACCCTTGGATGAAGAAGATATTGTAGCTAAAGTGCTTAGATCATTTCCTACTTACAAAACGAAAGCTCATGCTATTGAAGAGCTCAGAATAGTAACACATGTGACAAGAGATATGCTGATTGGTAAGCTTGTTTCCTTTGAGTTGAGTGAATTTGGTGAATCTACTCCTAAGAAAAAATATGCATTCAAAGCTATTGTATCCAAAAAACCAAAAAAAGATTGATTTGGGAGAAATTTCTAGAAATACATTCAAGTATGAAGATGAGATGAAATAGATTGAAGATGAAGAAAGAGAGCTAGAAGATCTGGAAGCATTGATTGTGAAAAGAGAAGCCAAAGGACAAGGTAAGTACAAAGGAAAGCTTCTTATTAAATGTTTCTCTTGCAATAAGATAGGTCATTTTGCATCAAGATGTCCTGAAAGAGTTCCTAGGTCCAAACCTAACAAGCCTAGATTTCAAAAGAAATGGTATTATGCTGAAGAAGGTGTTAATGATGAAGAATATGATAAAGAAAATGGAAATGAGGATGGATGGGTATTCATTACTATCAAAGAAAATGGTTCGGTGTCCACTAAATCTACTCATAATAAGAATGTTGAGAAAGCTCTTACAGCCAGAATTGAAGAAAAGGATGAGTGGGTGATTGACAACAAATGCTCACATCATATGACTGGTGGGAAAAACAAGTTTGTAAGTTTGGAGAAGTATGGCGGCGGTGTTGTAAGATTTGGAGATAACAATGCTGGTGTGATTTATGGAAGAGGCACTATTTCTCTTGTTGGTAAAAATAATACTGATGTTGTCCTTTATGTAGAAGGCTTGAAGCATAATTTGTTGAGTGTTGGACAAATGGTCGAAAAGGGATACAATCTTTAGTTCAAAGATGGAAAGTGTAGACTACTTGGAAGTTTTGGAAATGTAATTTCTTCAGGTACAAAGACAAGAGGTAATATTTTTCACCTGAATGCTTCTAGCGAAATTTGTTTAATTGCTCAAGTTGATGAAAGCTGGTTGTGGCATAGAAGGCTATGTCATGTGATTTTTGATAACTTTTTCAAGATAAGTTCCACTCAAGCAATAAGAGATCTTCCTAAGCTAGTGAAGCCTACTAACACAATATGCAAGGAATGTTAGATGGGAAAGCAAACTAGAGTTTATTTTTAGAGAAAACAACATCATTCTAATGGAGTGTTGGAGCTAGTGAATACTGATCTATGTGGTCCCTCTAGAATCAGAAGTCTACAAGGAGAAAGGTACTTTATGTTGCTTATTGATGATTACTCTAGGATGATATGGGTTGCTTTTTCTAGAGAAAAACATGAAGCATTAGATAAGTTCAAAAGTTTCAAAGCTATGGCTGAGAATGAGATAGGTTTAAAGATTAAATGCTTAAGGTCAGACAGAGGAGGTGAGTTCACTTCCCAAGAGTTCAATTCTTTCTTTGAAGAGCGTGGAATCAAAAGACAGGTATCTGCTCCACGAAATCCTGAACAGAACGGAGATGTAGAGAGAAATAACACAAAAATTCTAGATGCTGCTAGAACTATGATGTCAAAAGGTAATGTTCCTCATATCTATTTGAGAGAAGTTGTAAGCACTACTGTGTATACTCTTAATCAAGTAAATTTCAATGGTAATTCTAGTAAGACTCCTTTTGAGCTATGGTTTGGTTATAAGCCTACTGTTAGATATTTCAAAATATTTGGAAGAAGATGTTATATCAAGAGAGATGAAGATATAGGCAAGTTTGATGCTAGGAGTGATGAAGGAATCTTTCTAGGTTACTCTACTAAAAACAAGGCTTACCGGTGCTATAATAGAAGATTGAGGAAAATGATTGAAAGTGAAAATGTTAGAGTTGATGAAGACACTGCTAGATCATCTAGATACTATGGATATGATTCAAATGACCAAAATGATAATAATGATAAAGGAAAAAATGCTTAGACATAGAATCAAGTTCTAATTTTTTCTGTGAATCAAGAGAATCAAGAAGGAGAGGCTAGTGGAAGTGCAAAAGAAAGAATAGAAGAACCAAAAGTTCAAGAAAATCCTAAAGTTCTGAGGTATGTAAAGCTAAATTATTTTAAAGATCAGATTATAGTAGATAAGAACAAAGGTGTGTAGACTAGAAGAAGAATTGCAAAAGAGTATTGTTTGATTTACAAGATTGAGCCTAACAATGTCAATGAAGCATGTAAAGATGAACATTGGATGGAAGCAGTGAAGGAAGAACTGATGCAAATAGAGAAAAATGATACATGGATTCTTGTTCCCAGACCTCAGGAAAAGAATGTGATTGGAACTAAATGGGTCTTTAGAAATAATTTGAATGAACAAGGTGAAGTGGTCAAGAATAAAGCAAGACTGGTATGTAAAGGGTACTCATAGATGGAAGGTATTGATTTTGAAGAAACCTTTGCCCCTATCACTAGAATTGAACCTGTAAGATTATTTCTTGCTTATGCTGCTTTTAAGAAATATAAATTCTATCAAATGGATGTAAAGTGATCATTTCTGAATGGTGAGCTAGAAGAAGTATATGTTGAGCAACCGAATGGATTTCAACTGACTGATAAGGAAGACATAGTTTTTCGATTGAAGAAAGCACTGTATGGACTAAAGAAAGCCCCTAGATCCTGGTATGCTAGACTAGATAAATAATTATTGAAGATTGGATGTAATAAAGGTATTGATGACAATAATTTTTATTTCAAGATGGATCATGATAAAGAGTTGATTATTAAAGTCTTTGTTGATGAAATCATTTTTGGAGGTGATAATGACTTATGTATGAAGTTTTCTGATGAAATGAAAAGTGAATTTGAAATGTCCATGATTGGATAGATGAAGTTATTTTTAGGATTGCAAATCACTCAGTTAGATAACGAAATATTTATATCTGAGTCCAAATATGTAAGAGAGCTACTAATGAAGTATGGTATGGAAGAATCTAAAGTATGTTGGTACACCCATGGTAGCCAGATGCAAGTTAACATAGAATGATTATTATCCTAAGGAAAATCAAACAAGATACAAGTCAATGATCAGTGGATTACTTTATTTGACTTAGACCAGACCTAACATCATGAATGTTGTATGTATGGTTGATAAATATAAAGTTGATCCAAAGGAATCCCATGTAACTGCCATAAAGACAATTTTTAGATACTTGAAAGGGACAGTTGAGTTTTGCCTATGGTATCCTAAAGATGATGATCTTACTTTGAGTTCCTTTACTAATGAAGATTGGGAAGGTGATGTGGATGACATGAAAATTACTAGTGGTGGTGCCTTCTTATTGGGGAATAAGTTGGTGTCCTAGTTAGGTAAAAAGAAGAATTCCATTTCCTTATCTACTGCTGAGGCATAATATATTGTCATTGCAAACAATTGTACTCAAGTAATATGGATGAAGTAGATGCTGAGAGATATCATAATTGAGTATGGTAAGCCTATTTCTATATTCTATGATATTCAAGTGAAATAAACATTTCCAAGAATCTAGTGTTGCATTCAAAGACCAAGCATATATCTATCAAATATCACTTTTTGAGAGACAAGGTGAGTGATAAAGAAGTCAAACTAGAGTATGTCCCAAATAAGGAACATATTGGAGACATCTCTACTAATCCATTTCCCAAGGATACTTTTGAGTATCTCAGAGGTAAGTTAGGGGTGATTTCCCCTCCTAATCAAAATTACGATGCAAGTATTTGCATCAATCTGTACATTCATAGTCATATCTTGTTTCAGATTGATGTTATGGTGGCTTCTACTCAGGGGGAGTGTTCAAATGATTCATATATGTGGCTTAGCTCTTTTGTACCTTTGCCATTGATGTCAAAGGGGGAGAAGAGTAATGTGAAAAAAACTTTGTAAAAACTAAGGGGGAGAAGAGAAATGTGTAAAGGAGAGATTGTTGAAAAATATTTAGTTGCGTTGATGGTTTATTTTTTAAATCATGTGTTGCCATCAATTCCAAAGGGGGAGATTTTTGGATGTTTTGGTTGCCTTTTTGATATGTGGTTGTCATTGATGCCAATACTAATAGCATTGGTTTCTTGAAGACTGTATATGTCGAGGATATTGAGAAAATTATAATAATATGTTGAAGGCTTTCTATGAAGTTGTGAAGTTCAACATGTTAGAAATTTCATTATGTTGGTATTTAGAAGTTTCATTAAAGTGTTTGTTTCTGAGCCTATCTAGTTTATCCTCCAGAAGTTTCAGAGGTACGCATCAAGATTTGTGCAAGCTGTGAGGTTTTGTGTTCTTATAGTTATTATGTTATTGTAGTTGGTGTTTATGGAAGAAGAGAATGTAATTCTAGTAATTTTAGTTTTTTTGTATGCTCCAGCAATGTTCATCGATGTTTCTAGATCACGCTCTATATTTTTTTCATTTCTGCGTTCATCAATGTGTTTGTGATCAAAGATTTTTCTTTGTGTGTTTAATTTTTTCATTTTCTTGGCCGACATGGTGGTTGTAGCGTGTTGTGGATCCTTGTGGATTAAATTTTGAATGTATGGCATGTTTGAGGATGTTGATTTAGGTCTTAATTATGTTGTTACCAACTTTGGCTAGTGTGCATTGAGAATTACTTATGAATTGGGCTGACAGTTTGTAAATTCATCTATTATTTTATTTTTGGCCAAAAAAGTTGTTGATGTAATTCCATGTAGCGGATATGTAAGAGAGGTTTATTTCCTCATTTGAAATATGAGAAAGTAGAGTGTGTATGTGAAATGTGTGAATAAAGATTGGATCATCGAATTGCAGAGTAGAGTGTGAAGAAGATTGAGTGAAGTGTGAAGAAGTGTTTATGTGCTTAACCGAAACTGTAATTAGGATTTTTAAGAAGCTAATTTCTTAGTTCAATCCTTCAAATGGTAATGTTTTTGTAAGACAACGTGTCTTCTATGAGTAGTGAACTCTAGGTAGTGTACCTAAATGCATGTGCATTCCCATTATTCATATCTATACTTTTAACAAGGTATAATCTTGTGGACTGACATCCACCATGGTTTTTCCCCTAACATGGTTTCCACGTATAAAATCTTGGTGTTCTTTGTGTCTCTAATGTTTTTATTGTTTATGCTTCATTTTTATTCATCAGATCTAAGAATAAGTTGAATAAAGTTTAATAAGTTTGAATAATCTATGACAACTGATTCACCCCCCCTCTTAGTTGTCTATCCTTGTTTTTCCAACATGACACACATGTTGATAAAATATAAGCCTAAAGTCTTCCAACTTCTACTCTTGTCTATAATACCTCACCCTACCTTGTATGGTAAGGGGAAACACACAACCAGATTTGGGCCTTCTCATGTTATTCCTACATCTTGGCCTCCAAGGCCTCCTCCACTTGCTTCAAAAATAGAGAAAGGAAAGGATCCTATATTCAAGATGCAGGTCTTTATTTCTATCACACCTCTTGTATCTCCTAAGGATTATATCCTTCCACTGGTGATGACCATGAAGGATACCCCTTTGGTGGAATATGAGACCCTAGGGTCTTCTCGAGCTTCCATTCCTAATAGTCATAGTCATTAATATTGACTTACATGTGGGCATAAGTGTTGTCAATGACCATTGGATTGGGAGGATGATGCCTTGCAAAAGATTGAGGGTGAGTCTTCTATCTCTACTTTGGCTCCTTTCGCTACTTCTTCTTTTGCATTTATCTATAATTTTGTTCCTATCGCTTTAATTCTTCTTCAAGATTTCTTGATGGATCTTGATGAACTTCGGCCTAATTGGGTACAAGTCTTCATCACTCCCTCTTCAGAGAATCCCCTAATCACATCTCTACCTAACCTTCCCCCTTTTTTAAGCCCATGGATGTCCCTCACACAAAGGTCATATATATTATGGCTCCTCTCACCCCTTCTCCCTCTTCTTTCACTTTTGATGAAAGGATTTCACATCCTCCTCTTAAGCATAAGTTGGAACACCACCTCATCTTGAATGATTCTTGTAAAAGTATTCTTTATCTTCTTTTCCTTGTTATATTTTATCTTGTATCATTCTTGTGATAGGGAAGTCACCTTCTTACTTTGAGTTTATCATTTCACCTCTTCTAAAGGATGGAAATGACTCCTTGTTTTCTCAGCCTCCTCCTACTTAGTCACCATACTTTACTCTGGAGAAGTGCATGTTTGAGTTGTTGGAGGACATCCAAACTCTATCATCTACCTTTTCTAGATCAATGAGATTAACCTCATAAGAGATTTTAAAATGGGACATTGAAGCCGCCTCCTCCTTTGGTCTTGCTGCAAGTGAGTCAACCCAAACTACTCTTGTTTTACTCCCTTTGTAAGCTCTTCCTCCCCCCCCCTAGAATATCTAGATTGGGAGCAGGATGACTTGTTAGAGGTGTAGGACTAGAGAAGTACCTCTTATTATCTTTAGATTAGATTTTCTTGTTTTTTTGTGTTTCGCTTGTACTTGTCTATTTTTGTTTGTGTTGTCTCTTGGATGAACCTTGATAAGCTTGTAGGTACTTGAATACATGAGCTGAAATCTATTGTAAACTTATTTTATATGTTTCATCATTCTTCTATTGTAATAAAATTCATTTTCACGTTGATGACAATGCAAAGAATTGGGGCATTTACCCCTCTTCCATGTTGACCCAACTTTGTATTTGTCTTCATGTGCTCTTATTCCCATTCCAATCTATTTGGGGGGTGATGATAGTTCATATAAATTACACCATATATATACATTTATGATCAGTTATGAACCTAAATACCTAGACCCCTTTGTCCTTTCAATCTCTTTTTCTCTACTATTTTTCTTGATTTTGTGGATTCTATGTGTTATCCCTCACACAATACCATTTCATGAATACATCTTGATATGTATGTCATGACACAACATCTCTCTCTCTATGTTTATTCTCCTTAGAATGAATTGTGCTCCTTTATGTAGCACATATCATTCTAAAGGGGCTATCATATCAAATTATTCTTATTTTTCAAAAATATGTCTTAAAAATCTTGATGTCTTATAATTTGGTCATCTAGCTTGGGGGAAACCTAACTAGACTTTCCTTTTATCTTGATCCCATCATCTATCTTTATGGAAACCTAACTAGACTTTTCTTTTCTTTTGACCATCCTGCAACGTAGTTTGTAGTAGCCACAAGCCTATCATCTTGTCATATGGTATCTAGCATAGAACATCTTGCTAGACATTTCTATCAGTTCTCTCTTTATATATGATCAAATTTATCACATCTATGTTTTTATTTTTTGCCTAACATGTTTGTCTACAACTAACATGTTTGTGGTGAAATTGTCACTAGCTTTATAGAATAGAAGCCTCATGTTCTCTTCATGTTCTAGCTTGTCTTTTCAATCATATATACTGGATCAAAGACCTACATCCTCTTCATCTTAGGTATATTCTCTCCAACCTCTTTCTCTCTATACTTTAGCTCACATCTGCTAGAATACATATGCTCGTTAAAGTCGGGGGGGGAATTTAATGTTGTAAATTACATCCTATGCAATTTCACATTCCATTTAACTCTTTTTTAGATAAACTAAATTTAATAAAGCAATAACCATTCCATCCAACCTTAATTTTATCCTTAGCTCATTCATTTCTAGACATTAAGGTGAATTTTTTTCATGAATGATTTTGTGTCACACAAACATCTACACATCATGTGAATGTCCTAAAAATATTATTGACTTCAATATTCATTTGGACATTACACTTTCCACCCACCTGTTAGTGTAATTCCTTTGCAGGTCACAAGTACACCAAAATGACCCATTGGATTCATATACCTCCTCCAAGGTTCTCATTTCTTGATCAATTATTCAATCTATCTCATTTAGTCTCTCATTATATTATTTCCTTCAACTCATTCAATCAATCTCTCTTATTCTCTCTACACCATATCAACTTTCTTTTATCATTTTTATTACATGTTCTTTCTCTCATAAGGTACTCTACATTGTTCTCACAAGATTTCTCTCTTCCTTCAAGCGTTCTCGCTTGTTAAAGGAGGGTAATCATAGTCTCTTTATTGTATTATATTTTGGTTTTGTTATAATTTTAGTGTAGGAAAAAGTATCCCTTTCTCACACTTAATTTGGAATTAATTAAAATGAACTTAATTATGCCTTAATTTAGTGTTGTAATATGTGTTTTACATATTCACATTAATTTTAGGACCTTATTTGTTAAAATGGACTTAATTTTGCCTTATTTTAGTGTTGTAAAGTGTTCCCCTTTACATTTTGACACTTATCTAGGGCCTCATAAATTAATTGAGCTTAATTTTCCTTAATTGGCCCCTTGAATTCAAATCCAAGACTAATTAATTACATTTTCTGAAGAGGAAACTTGACATTCATTAATGCCTAAAGATAAGTGACCTAGTACCCATTCTCCATAGGGCGAATGGGTCCTCACTTAGACCTAGGACCCTAATTTAGACTATGTTTTTGGTGGTATTTCAATGATTTCAAATGTGTATTCACATTTCATCTTGTGTTAAGTTAATTTGGGGAATTAATGTTAACATATGTATAAATATAAGGTCATTTCACTATGTTTTCACCTAAGATTTTCAACCTAGCAATTTTTGAAGAGAGAATTCATATAGAATGTTTATGATATCAAGAGCATTTCAAGGAATTCAAGAGCATATTTATTGAAGATTTATTGTAGCAATCAAGATCCATTATCATGTCAAAGCTTCCATGCATCATGCATGTTGTTTGAGCTAATATGGTGATGTAGAGAGCATGATTCATTCAAGCACTCAAATAAATCATTTCAAATCAAATTTCAAGATCAAGATCCAAATCCATTAAGGCCATGCTAGTTTGAAATTTTCATTACAAGGTTTAATTAAGGGTTTGGTGAGTTGTAACATTGCATTGTTCATTTATCATTTCTTTAATGCTATTTGATTCCATTTCAAAATTTAACTACTCAAATGAGGTTTGACCAAGGAAAACCCCCATCACCAAAAAACAACATTTTTCTCCTCTTGTGTTTGTGTTTTTAGGTTTCAGGTGGAAGATCCTTTCAAGAGAAAAATTGAAGAAATTTTCAAAGTTGTCAAATTTGCAAGGAAATTTGTCATCTCACGAAAAATCTTCTACAAGATTTATTTCTAGTTATCTGACTATGAAACTCAGGAATTTGGGAGTGCAAACACAAAAGTAGAGAACCTAGAAATCATTTTTATAGAGCCCTATCCATGAACCATTCACCATAGGGTGAATGAGTCATCAGTGAGCTTCAAAAAGGCACTTTTGGTGACTAGTACACATCATTTTCCCTTTCTCAAATCTTCCTTTTGATTGTTGGTTCCATTAGTTTTGAGTACAGTCTTTCATTTTCAATTTATAGCTTGCATTTTGGAGTTTATTTGATAGTTTTTATCTTTCTCCACAAAGTGTTGTTTAATGTAGACCACCATCTTAGCAAAAAATGGAAATATGAAGATTCACACTTTGAATTGATTGAACTAAGGGTTGATAGTCATTTCATTGTGTAGATCTCATTTCCTAATGAAATAGAGGAAAATAGGCCCATTCATTCCATAATACCCCATTCATTGTGGGGATCCTAAAACACCAATCCATTTTTCATTGATTCATTTTGGTGAACCCAAGTTTGATCATTGCATTTTATGATTTTGGAGTCCTTTTTTACACTCTAGATTTAGATTTGGAATTCATTTGCATTGAATTGAGTCTCATTTAGGGTTTTTTACCTTGCATTAGTTTGCATTTAATCTAGGGTTTTTAGGACTGCATCTTTGCATCTTTTAAAATCTAAAATATACAAAAAAATTAGTCATTTTCCAAGTCAATTACATAAGTATTGTATTATCATTCATTGGTATTTGAAAATTGAAAAAAAATTGCATATCAAATTAGGTTTTTTAGGTTCTCATTTTGTCACATTTTACATTTGCATTCAACCTTCATTTCATAGAAAATTAAAACTATAATTGAACATTTCATATTAGAATTTTGAAACCACTAAAATAAAATCATAAATAGATAGAAACATTTTAAGAAACCCTAACTAGGACCAATTCACCCTAGGGAGAATGAGTCCTTGATCAGGGTCATTTCTTATTTTTTTGGGCATTAAAATATTCATTTCTACATTTATGTTTGTGTTTATAGAATTTTTTTTTCTTCAATTTGGTCATATTTAACTTCATTTGATAAAATTAGTGCATTGGGTGAATTCCAAATTGCATTTAAAAAAATTATTTTCAAGTTTTCACATAGCATAATTATAATATTATCTTGTTTAAAATTTGAAAATTGTATTTGCACTACATTTTACATTCTAGATTAATTCTTTGCATTTCACCTTCTTTCCATTTTGGGTGTGTACATTGAGTTTGTGAAACTTGTATGAGATTCACAACTTGTTGTCCTATTAGCAATACTATTACATGACGTAGTTTGAGACTCGTGCCATCCCTCGGTACACCATTTTTTGTGGATCCTGGGTTTTCTAACTCTTTCACTAATAGTGTTGATAATCAACCCTCTATGGATCATAGTCTACATACCTCATTCCCAATTACTTCCGTACCTACAAATCATGTGCATGATGCTACTCATATCCCACCAGAAATAATAAGATTGATAGATGAAGACTTAGTGAAATTGCAAAAATTTGTGACTTTCAAAAACATGACTAATAGTGCCTTTATTTCTATAGATAACATAAGTAAAATTATTGAACATGAAAATGGAATACATATTATGCAAAGTCTAGCCCATATCCCTATTATGGCTAGTTGTGCTCAAAATTTGGGTTATACCCAAAGTCAAGGAGGGAATTCAATTCCTCCTTCCACAATCCCCATCTCTATTCCTACATACACTAGTACTCATGTTACAACAACAATCCAACCTACTAGAAATTTTAACACTTGGGTATTTCGACTGGGAATCCTTCTATCTTTGTGCATTCAAATCTCACATCTCCTTAACCATCCCTGTTGTGCCTATTGTACACATGCCCCATTTGGAACGGGGATCCTCTCCTCCCTTTTTTGATTGCTGGCCCCTTTTTGGTTCACCTCATTTTGCATGTCCAATTTTGTGCCCTAATTGGCCAACTCACCCTTCAAAGCCACATACTAGGTTTGACCAAACTTGACCCCTTTGAAAAATGCTAAGTGTAAAGTCAGTTTGGGTTTCCCTTGTTAGAATGCCGTTTCTAGCGTCTGCGGCCCCTTCCGGGCCCCAGACCCCAGACCTCAGATTTCCCCTTCCAGAATTCTGCTTGTGCTTTGCCGTTTCTCACGGCCGTGGCTGGACATCTTCCCGGCCACCAGACTCCGAATCTCCCACCGCCGCCTGTGAGATTTAAATTCACCAACTCTCCGACCGCCATACGAAGGATTTAATTGCTACATTAATGGCTATTTTTCCTATTTAAGTGAATTTTTTGATTGTCATTGTCAACCGACCGAGTGATTGAGAAATTTGCAGAGCTATGAGGTGTCCAACATTTTTAGCCCCACAGTCTGAGTTCTTTTCCTGACATCTTTCATGTGGCCAATAGTTTGATTCTTTAGGATAATGAGGTACATCTGCCGTTTGTGAGCCTTGCCCTTTATTTGCAAAATTCTGAGCGTTAAAGCAATGTAAAATGTAAAATTGGGTTTAAAACTAGTAAATTAGTACCCTCCCCTAAAAACCCATGTGTTAAAATATGGAAAATCAATTGTTTGAGGCCTTGCAACTTGAACCGGAGCTTAACCTTTTCGCACCCATTCTTCGGAACAATCACTGGCATCTCCCATGACCATCCGCGTAGACAACTTAAAACTTCAAAATTTAAGCGGCCAAATTCATCTCGAACCCCGGCCTCTGGATTTCCCCTTGTGGGTTTCCATTGTGTCTCTGCCATCCTAAATAACCTCCCCCAAGTGTCTTTCTAGCTCTCAGACCTTGGACGAGTGGAGTCCGTGTCTAAACTTAGAAAATAAAAAAACCAGCCGAGAATCAAAACTACCCCAGGATCCGATCCTAGGAATTCCGTTCATAGAATTCTGTGTTGATTTCGCCATTTCGACGACCTCCCTTGAGTTTCTTTCTAGACCTCAGACCCCAACCACGCAAGGTTCGGTTCCAATTTCCAAACGAAACTAGTAAAAATCCAAAATTGCTCTGGACCCTAACCTCTAGAATTCCGTTGCTGGAATTCCGTGTCGGTTTTGCCATTTTACACGACCATCCCAGGATGTCTTTTTGAGTCCCGGACCCCGGTCCCCATGTCACCTTGTCAGAAGTTCGAATGAAAAACCAAGCTGCCCAAGGTGTGTCCAGACCCCGAACCCTAGATTTCCACTTTCAGAATTCCGTTCCATTGGCGCCGCTTTACACGAAAAAATCGTAACAACTTCCTAACCACCTATTTGTCGTGACGCTCCCTGGACTCCTAAGAATTTTTTTTCATAGGGTTGTCTTCCAGATTTCCCCTTCTAGACTACCTCTTGCATTTTGTTGTCTCGAACGGCTGACCCATAACCTCTTCCCAGCAACAGCAATCCGAGACTTGGATTTCGACACCTGGAGTTTCATCTCCCCTGCATCGTTCCCAATGGTTGTCCTACATTTGATGCCCGAACTCCCAAATGAGGGATCAAATGACCTCCAAATCCAAAATGGATTTTGACCCACTTGCTAAAATTAGGTCTTCCTTCACACCAACCTTTATTTGAGCAAATCCAACACCAGGAAACGCCTTTGGGAGTTCCATGCTCAATTTTCCCTTCTAAACGACATTTTTCCAAGGGAACTCCGACCCTGGGAACTCGAATTGTCTGCCTTGGTTACTGATGATGTTTTAACAAATGTTATGAGATTGGTGAATATAGATAATGATTCCAGGGCTAACTTTGATGTGCAGGGACTTTTCTGGAGCCATTTTACATGTTTAGGGTTACTAATTCATGTCTTTTGTGCAGGATTTATGGAATTCGGCATAAAAACTTTTGGTGCTTCCAAGGAGAAGGGGAATCGAATTTCCAAGACTCCTCGAGGCAAGGAGGATAAAGACTTAATGAAGTAAAAGTTTCAAGGGGTCCCCCTACAATCTAGAGTCACCACTCTTTGGAGAGATGTCATGGATACGAACATCGACCAGGTTGATGTCGATGAATTTATACAGAGGCTTAGGGTGAATCCCAAGATAGAGAATGCAAGATTGATAAGGAGCATTGGAATTGCCAAGGTTGTAGGCTTCCCATCGGCGTTGGTGGCCCCATAATTGGTAATGGCATGCGTTGAGGCATACCAACCTGAGACCCGAACAATAGAGGATCGGGATGGGAATATCATTACGGACATGTCCCAATCAGGTATAAGAACAACTTTCCACATCCCTACCTTTAAGAGCATGGAGACCCCCACCATGGAGGAATGCAAAGAATTGTGGGAACATGATCCGCCAAGGTGCAAGAAGTTAATCAATCAATATTGGTTGAAAGACAAGTAGGTTAGTGCTAGAAAGCTCCCTCAGGAGGTTTTTCGCAGCGACTTCTTTAAGGAATACAATGACCTCATGACCTTGCTGAGTCGAATAATTGGACTTCCTACTACGGCTTTCTTCCAAGAGTGGATGTTCTACTTTGTGGAGCAGATTCTCCGCAGTGACGGTGTCGCCTTCTAATGGGGGGAGATAATCAATGACCACTTCCATGAACAGTTTACGACTGCAAAGAAGACCTCCAAGTTCTTCATAACCTCCTACCTAGTGTACTCCCTCATAGACTGGCGACACTATCAAGGATTAATTGCAGTGCCCAGTGAGGAATTAGGGGTGGAGCTGAAGCCCTATAATAAGTACCCTCAGCTACAGTTCCAAAATTTCAAGAAAGATTATTGCAAGGTGAACGATGCGTTCATCGCCCACATCATCCGATCCCTAGGAGGTGACTTTCAGAGAAGAGTTTCACATAGTGCCAAAACCCTCCTCAGGCAATATGCCTTCTTGTACATTCAATTTTTGAAGTTCACATATATCCGTGCCCAGGGATTTATAGAAAGACCAAACAAACTGCCCCGGTACCCCAATGATCGGATTATACTCTTGGAGCTGACTTGGAAACTAAGACACATTCATAACATCATGAGAAGAAAATATCTAGCAGGAACACCCTACCCCATTGGGCTCGGCCAAGGAATGTACAAGATTCATACCTCCCAGTGTGCGGAGTATTCAAAAAGGGAGTTGGCCGAATACCACTTTTGTCAATATACAGCTCGGCCTCGAATGGACCCATACAGGCATATCAAAAAGGAATTGGGATAGGAGTATGACCACCTCCACAATGTCAAATATTTTTGGGCCAACTCCAAAGACGATCTTGAGGTGCGGTTATGGCACTACATGCACATGACTACCATCTATGTGCGTAGAATCAATCTATGCCCGGTTCCTGATCAACTCAAGGAGGATGTGGATACAGTGATCGATCTAGGATATGATGCCATTTCCAATTCACCACTACCTATGATTGACTGGAATGAGCAAGAACTTGATGACATCGATGTGCTCACTAAACCCATTGAGATTTGAACAAGGGCATGGATCGATCAATAGGTAACTTGATTGAAACAATAAGGAGTCGCCTTGACATTCAAGGGACTGGAAAGTGAACCAAGAGGATTCGATGGAGAGGCAACAACTACTGCAACTGGGGAAGCATCCAAAACCCCACCATCAACTAAAATCAAGAAGAGAAAAGAGGCCAGTGAGTAGCTGCCCAAACCAAAGGTTTATGCCCGCAAGGCATCAAAGGGAGAACCTTCCCAAAAGAAAAGGAAAACAACCGGAGGCATGGGGACATCTGGGACACCTAAGGTTCCACCTCATGGGACCAAGGGAGAGGGATCAGACTCCCCAAGGTCTCTGTCTACTGCAATTACTGCTGCCACCATCCCGCATGCTTCGCTTGCTTTTTCCACTTCTTCCCCGCTTGTCTTGGACATCTCTGTTCACCTTTCTTCCACCTCTCCGATCATGCAAATAATTCCTATGGATTCTTCCTCTTCCATGACCTCACTGATCTCCTCTTCC
>CM021104.1:94455859-94512068 GCA_007115665.2 Sequoiadendron giganteum
TGAAAGCCCTTTAGCTCAGCTTTTCGATTTAGTAGGTAATGGTCCCAAAGATGATGAAGAAGAGCCTAGGGAGGATGAAGTCCAAATGTTTCACCAACGGACCACCCCTTAGAACTTGAGAAATAGACAAACTGGTGGTCATGCTAGAGGTCCTTTTATAACCTCCACTGCGCCGAACAATTTCAGCACCCCTCCCAATCCGAATGCAAATAATAACCCGGGTTTTCCCCATACCCCCATGTGGTACCTTAGCAGAAATAAACAACAGGCAACAGCCAAAGCCAAGCCAACACCTCCTCCCAAAATCTGTCATGCGATCAAGAAATCAAACAAATGGGGGAGTATATTACTGAAGAATTTAAAAGGGTAAAGCTGAGCATGTCGGCATTTGAACTTCTAAAGGTGCCTACTATCAGGAACACCTTTTTCGGGATGATAAATGGGACTCCACCATAGAGGTCGGCTCAAGAAGCTCCAGTAAAGAAGGTTTCTTTTGGAAATAAGCCAAGTGAACTAGTTGTTAAGAAAATCTTTAACAGCAAGGCTGACCTGCTAGTAGGGCAGCAACCAAACAAGCAACCCTATAGAGCCACTAATCAGATACAAACCCAGAGCAAGGGCAGCAAGAAGGATAAGGGCCAAGTCGCTCAGGTGGACATTTCAAGAGGATTGTTTCAAGGGAAATTCAAGACTGCTTCCTTTTTTACCACCATCCATGTGTTTGGGAAGAACCTCCATATTTGCTTGCTTGATTCAAGAGCCTCGGCCAATGTTATGCCCTTGAGTGTATGCAAAGCACTCGAAATAATTCCCACTCCTTCCCGATGAAAGGTAACACAACTTGACAAAACCGAAATCAACATAGTGGGGAAAATTAATAGAATACCCATGCAAATTGCTACTTACCCCTGGATCCAACAAACCATTGACATACAAGTGGCCGATATCCCAGATACTTATGGTATAATCCTAGGAAGGGATTTCATGAGGGCATTGAATGGATACGCCGCGACTGATTATTCACACATGTGGCTTCAATGAAAAGAAATGCCAAATCAGATCAAGATGGATCGAGAGCCACGAATGAGGTTTATGATCACTGAGTATAACAACACAAACGAGGTGTTGTATGCTGAAATAGGTTTGGGGAATTATTCCCTAGTTTCATATCGGAATGAACAAGAATACCCTAAAGATGAAGGGATGAGCGAGGTCTTCCTTGTACTATGCAGCCCGCCTGCTAATTTGACCAATGTTTCTTAGAGCACTCAAGCACTCATCAAGTCTAGTGATGAAGAACTAGGAGAGAATGACACTCAGGGACTACTCGATGGTTTCCAAGATTTTATGGAAAAATGTGTTCAGGACCAACTTAGCTTGGGAACTCGAATGAGCTTCCGGGAGCTCTTGCTCCCTAACTAGTGCAGGGTACACAATGCTGCTCACTTAGAATTTGACTATTAACTGTGTCAAGGAGCAATCAAACACGTTAGAAAATAGGCTACTCCGATGGAGAAAATAGAATTTGCATCATCCGAACAAACACATTTCGTCCCTGTATCTCCTAAGGCAGTTCCTGAAATGAAAGCTCCATCGAAGGTGGGAGTGAATGCTACTGGTGCTACGTCCAAGGACTCTCCTGGCTTCTGGACATTGTGGTTTGATGGATCTAAGTCAATGCATGGAGATGGGGTAGGTTTCGAATTGATCAGTACCAAAGGTAAGTCATACTTTGCTCCTCATAGGCTACAGTTTTATTATACTAACAACATAGCAAAGTACAAAACTCTGGTCTTGGGCCTCTTAATGGCATTGAGAAAAGATGTCAAAATGCTCCAAGTGTATGGAGATTCAGAGTTAGTTGTAAAACAGGTAAGGAAGTTGTATTCTTGCTATGATCGAAGACTCACTAACTACCGACACCACGTATGAGATCTTTTGGAAGGGCTAGATGCATTCAACATTTAGTTGATTATGCACGCTCAGAATCATACCACCAATGCCCTGGCATAGGCAGCAAGCACATTGCAATTGTTGTCCCTATCAGGCCTCAAAAGATTCATGGTGGAACTCACCTCCATTCTGTTAGTCCCAGATAATGTAGCCAATTTCCAGGTATTCAATGATGACAAGCATATTCTGGATTTCATTACCAGTTCGGATGTGTTTGCTATGCATATAATCGGTGAGGTCAAACCCCAAGAGGCGAATCTGGATATAGAAGGGATTATTAACCTGAAGACCAAAACCATCCCTAGGGGAATGGTCCAATTAGAGCGAATCTTTGACCTTGATTAGATCAGAGACCAAGATCAACAAGCTAGAAAGGATACCATCAGTGACCAATGTGACACTTACAATCTAGGTACGGCTGAGAGTGCCAAGAAGGTGTTCATAGGTAAAGTATGTGCCCATGAAGAAAGAAAAGGGATAATCGAGGCTCTGCATAAGTATCATAATGTTATTGCCTAAAGCTATGACGATCTCAAGACATATGATACATCGATCATCATGCACACTATCCCTCTCAGACCAGATGCAAAGTTGTTCAGGTAGCGGGAACACCCTGTCAATGCTTTATTGGAACCAATAATATATAAGGAAGCACAGAAGTTGCTATCAGCCAGGATCATCTTTCTGGTTAGACACTCCACATGGGTAGCAAATTTGGTTCCTGTCAAAAAGAAAAATGGAGAAACCAGATTGTGCGTGGACTTCCGCAATCTGAACCGGGCCTCAAAGAAGGACAACTATCTTGTACCCTCATTGGACGAGGTGTTACAAGTAGTAAACGACTCCCAGATGATGTCCTTCATAGATGGATATTCAGGATATAAATAGGTCATGGTGCAGTACGAAGATCGACACAAGACAACACTCACCACTAAGTGGGGAACCTTTGCATATAGGAGAATGTTGTTCGGGCTAATTAATGTTGGCGCCACTTTCCAGCGTGCCATGGATATTGCATTCAAGGACTTGATAGGTAAATGTATAATCATCTACATGGATGATTTAATAGTATTTTCCAAACAACGAGGTAATCATGTCACTGACTTATGCAAGGTCTTTGAAAGGTGTTGCGCATTCGGGGTTTCCCTTAACCCGAAGAAGTGCATCTTTGGGGTCACTGAGGGTAAGCTCCTAGGGCATGTCTTATTAGAACGGGGAATCTCTATTGACCCCAAAAGTATCCAATCCATCATGAAAATCTAGTTGCCAGGCAGCAAGAAGGAATTAAAGTATTTTTTCAGAAAGATCAACTTTGTCCGCAAGTTCATTATAGGCTTCACATAAATAGTTAAACTACTCAATGTCATGCTGAAATAGGATGCCAAAATCAAATGGACTCCCGAAGCGAAACAAGCTTTTGGGGAGATCAAAAAAGCAATCGTTGATGCCCCTGTACTAGTTAGCCCCAATTACCTAAAGCCTTTATACATATACTCTTTTGCTTTGGATCATTCCTATGCCAACATCTTGACACAAAAGGAGAATGAGGGGAGTGAGCATCCGATCTCCTTCATGAGTGCCCCCCTAAAGGATGTCAAACTATGCTATCATAACATTGAAAAATAGGCTTATGCCCTTATTATGGGAGTCAAAAATTTTAGGCATTATATCTTACGCAACAAGGTGTTTTCTATAGTTCTCGATCCCGTAGTGAAGACCTTGCTTATGTAGAATGAGTTGGGGGAACGAAGGGAAAAATGGATCATGTTACTGCAAAAGTATGACATGGAGATCTAACCGATGAAGCTAGTAAGAGGACAGGCACTCGCCTGAACAATGGTGGAGGTAGTTATTGATGCTGGACCAAAACTCATGGTACATCAGTATCAATTGGAGGATGTCTTGCCAGGGGAGTGGTACGATGACATAGTGTACTACTTGCTTAATCATAACTGTCCACCTCATCTGTAGGGAGTCCAAAGGTGAGCCCTTAGGTTGAAAAGTAGTAACTATATGTTACAAGGTGCCATATTATACAAGAAGAATCATGAAGGTATCTATTTGAGATGCTTGGGTAAGGAGGAAGTTGATCGTGTTCTTGAGGAATTCCATGACAAGTTCAGAACTGGCCATGGCTCAGGTCTATCAACTTTACACCAGATATTGAAAGTTGGGTATTATTGGCCCACCATTTTCAAGGATGCTCATGGTTATGTTCGTACCTGCCACATGTGCCAAATTGCTTCTGCTAGAGAAAGGAATGTTGCTGTCCCATTGCAATCTGTTCTAGAGGTAAGACCTTTCATGCAGTGGGGTCTCAACTTCATTGGTCTGGTAAGCCCTCCATCATCTGCGGGACATAGGTACATTCTAATCGCTTTTGATTACTGCACTAGATGGACAAAAGCAATAACTTGTAGGCAATGTACAATTGAAGTCATAGTAAATTTCTTAGAAAATTTCATTTTAAATCGTTTTGGTTGCCCATATGCTTTAGCATGTGATAATGGCCCCGCATTTGCTTCATTAAAATTCACGCATTGGGCCTTTGACTATAGCATCACCCTCAAATTTTCATCCAATTACTACCCTCAAGGCAATGGCCTTGCTGAGTTCACCAACAAGAAATTGATCATGGTGATCAAGAAGCTGCTAGATAAGAATCCCAAGGATTGGCATACCCAACTTTGTTTCGCCTTGTGGGCAGATCGCACCCGTCACAAGGCTACCCTTAGGGATTCGCCGTACCATCTAGTCTACGGCTTAGAGCTAGTCTTTCCCATACATTTGAAAATCCCTACCCTCCAATTCGTCAATAATTTTTATGAAGGAGGAGACTGCAGAGAAGCTCGCCTCGCCGAGCTGTTGCACCTCAACAAAGTTCGAGATCATGCATTAGAAAATTTTGCCAATTATTAGGGTGTAGTCAAGAGATGGTTCGACTGCCGAGCCAAAGTTAAGGCCTCCCATATTTCTGATCTAGTCCTTTACTGGGACAAGGCCCATGAAAAGAAAGGGGGACACAACAAATTTGACAAGTTTTGGCTTGGCCCCTTTCAGATTGCTGAAACCCTTGGAGGTAATGCCTTTCGCCTAAAGACTCTTATGGGTGAAGCTGTCCTATTGCCAGTCAATGGGAAGCACCTTAAGCATTAGTTCCAGGCTTGAGCTTTTTTGGGAACTGTCTATGTAAATACCTATATATAGGTTAGAATAGGTTTCCTACTTTGTCCTTCAGTTTTGCTCACTGTCCCGACTATTTTGTCTTGATCTTGGGAGAGCCTCCCTATTCTGCTATGGTGGTTGTGCCTAGCCTGACAGATGGTTTGCCCTGCTACCCACTCTTGTTTTGTTCTTTAGATAAGCCTTCATTCCCTATTGCTAACCTCTAAAAGCTCCTAAGCATCGATATTCAACTTTTGAACTCTGAATTAACCTAGGATAGCTTTCTGCTTGAATTCCCTGCTTTTGTCATGGAACACACAAAACACAGTTTAATGTTTCCAAAGAATGGTATGGTGACTGCTGGGAAGAGGGGATAAGTGAAAAATCTAAAGTCTACTCCAGTGACCACTGCGATTCCCAAGCCCATTGTGAGCTTCGTTGCTTACGCGGTTGAATGGAAAGAAAAGAAAAAGTGCTAAAAGGAAATATCAAACAAAAGAATAAATAGGGTGAAAATAACAACCATATGGGTGTGCGAATACCTCTACCGGGGCTATGGACGCCTGGCTAGCAATAGAGCTATGTTCGTGGGGTCGCAGCAACAACTTCGTCGGGGCTATGGACGCCTAACTAGCAACAGAGCAATGTCCAAGTTATTTTTGTGGTTAGACAAACTACGTAGCTTATCTCCCCCGACCAATAGTTACTCATGCTCTCTCTGAGGAAAGGAAATGAAATCACTATGCACACACCTCCATGATGATATTGTAGTTTGATTCAATCTCACCTTACTTAAACTATTCCTAGTCTAGCTTTGAAAGTCAACTTTGGTATGCGAAACCAGAGATCATGGGTTCAGAATGAATATTTATCTCTAGAACATCGGGAGTGTTCTCCCAGCGGAGTCACCATTTGTTGTTCCTATTGCACACACGCCCCATTTAGAATGGGGACCCTCTCTTCCCTCTTTTGATTGCCGACCCCTTTTTCATTTGCCTCATTTTGCATGTCTACTTTTATGCCCTAATTGGTCAACTCACCCTTCAAAGTCACATACTAGGTTTGACCAAACTTGACCCCTTCAAAAAATGGTAAGTCTAAAGTCAGTTCAGGTTTCCCTTGTCAGAATTCCTTTTCTGGCGTCTGCGGCCCCTTCCGGGCCTGGACCCTTGGGTTTCCTTCTCTGGATTTTCATTGCAAGTCTGCTGTTGCTGGCATCTAGCACCCGATGTCCTTTCGAACTCTAGATTTCCCCTTCCAAAATTTCGCTTGCGCTTTTTCGTTTCTCACGGCCATGGTTGGACGTCTTCCCAGCCACCAGACTCTGTATCTCCCGCCACCGCCTATGAGATTTAAACTCACCAACTCTCCGACCACCATACAAAGGAATTAATTGCTGCATTAATCGTTGTTTTTGCTATTTAAACACATTTTTTGATTGTCATTGTCAACAGATCGAGTGATTGAGAAATTTGCGGAGCTCCGAGGTGTCCAACATTTTCAGCCCCACAGTCCGAGTTCTTTTCTCGATGTCTTCCATGTGGCCAATAGTTTGCTTCTTCAGGATCTTGAGGTATGCCCGCCGCCCATGAACCTTGCCCTTTATTTGGAAAATTTTGAGTGTTAAAACAAAGTAAAATGTAAAATTAGGTTTAAAACTAGTAAATTAGTACCCTCCCCTAAAAACCCATGTGTTAAAATATGGAAAATCGATTGTTTGAGGCCTTAAAATTTGAATCGGAGCTTAACCTTTCCACGACCATTCTTCGGAACAGTCGTCGGCATCTCCCGGGTCTGAGCTTTCTCACGGCCATCCATGTAGACAACTTAAAACTTCAAAATCCAAGTGGCCAAATTCGTCTAGGACCTCATCCTCCAGATTTCCCCTCGTGGGTTTCTGTTGTGTCTCTGCCGTCCTAAATGGCCTCCCCCGTGTGTCTTTCTGGCTCTCGGACCCCAGACTTGCGGAGTCCATGTCTAAACTTAGAAAATCAAAAAACCAGTCGAAAATCAAAACTGCCCTGGGATCTGATCCTCAAAATTCCATTCGTGGAATTTCATGTTGATTTCGCCATTTTGATAGCCTCCCCCGAGCGTCTTTCCAGACCTCGGACCCCGAGTGTGCAAGGTCCAATTCCAATTTCCAAACAGAACCAGTAAAAATCCAAAATCACTTCGAACCTCGACCTCCGAAACTCCATGTCACTTTTTCTATATTACACGGCCATCCCGAGACCTCTTTCCAAGTCTCGGAGCCTGGTCCCCATTTCACCTTGTTATAAGTTTCAATGAAAAACCAAGCCACCCAAGGTGTGTCCGGATTTCAAACCCCGGATTTTCACTTCCGAAATTTCGTTCCATTGGCGCCCCTTTACACGAAAAATTCATAACTTCTTAAAGATCATGGAAGATGGGATGTTAGCTGAGGTCACCACTGACTTTATGAGTTTCATTGCCCGAGCCTTCACACAGTGGGAACTCTTTAGATATAATGTTGCTAAATATGATGATGACTGGAAAGAGCTCATCAGTAATTCCCAAGAATGGAGCTATCAGATTTTGTGATCCGACATCATGGAGTTGGATAAGTTCTAGCCACTAATCTTGAGCTTTATGGAGTATGCCACATTAAAGAAATGCGAGGGAAACCCTATCATCGATGAAGAATTCCTCAAGGAATAGCTGCAGCAAAGGGCAAACATGAAAAGGACGAAATTGCTACAGTGCTGCCACTAGATGACAAAATATGGAAAAGACAAGAAAAGTCTTATAAATGAAATGCATTTGGGGGTAGGTGAAACCTTAGTGTAAAGTGAATCTTGGCCACACAATAGAATCAAATTTTGGCCATTCATTTTTCTTTTTGAAAACTATAAATAGCACTCTCCTCCTCTCATTTTAAGAGAGTTGAGTTGTTGTAAAGACATGCTACAGAAATTATAATAGAAAATACAGTCATTTTCTGGTGTATTTCTGGGTTTCTCCACATGTTTCATGATTCTTCTCCCTTTAGTTAAAAATTTTCTTCCAATTACTTTGCTACTCTAGTTTCCTTAGTTAGCTATAGTGGATTTAGTATGTTGTCTTTGGTTTTGAAGATTCATGCTGTGTGTATGCTTTCCTTGTCCATACTTTTGGTCATTTGTTGTTGGTAAATGACTGTGTAAAGTTAGCCTAGACTATAATTTCATAGCTGCTCATTAAAATTTGTCTTTGTTTACATTACATGGAAAATGAATGATGAATATATGTAGTCCTTAGAAGATAGCATAGATTTCATGACATTGTGAGAATTTAGATTGAATGAAATTCTGTTTAAGGAAACTGTCCACAGCAGGAACCTCCATGATCACTATTCATTGGTAGTTGCAAGTCCAAGAACCATCCTTCTTCCTTGCCCTTTTTTCCTTTTCTTAGAAATAATTTGTGTTAAGGTTCGTTGTACATTGTAAAGCCAAATTTGATGAAACAATGGAGTCCAAGACTGCTGTCCGAGCCTACAATGAAGTGCAATAATTCCATATTTGAAGAACTCCATCCATTGACCCAATTCTCCTACAGCTTCAAACCACATAAGATCACCTTGTGATTCTAGAAAAATCACATCAAACAACTGATATATTCCAAGCATTGTCAAGACCTAACATCCGGGAGACCTTGGGATAGTGTTCTGCAATTTGATTGTGGAAGATTGTCTTTCAAGAGAGGTAATGAACCTACGTATTACCTGTGTAGAGAATTGCATAAAAACACCATCAACAATCCCCCCTCACAAATTTAGGATTCACTTTTCCTCCACGTACATAAACCACTCCACCTTACTCATCTCCATCTCAGAGGACAACTAATAATCCTATCATTAACACACTTTTTAAAAATATGTCACCCCTTGACAAAAAATTGCTACCCAAAATCAAAACAACAATGACCAACCTTCAAAATACATAAAAAAAAATCCATTATCCTTGGAGATATTGAGAACACAAATTCTACAAGGTATAGAGGTTCCTAGATTTGAGAAATATGATGGGAAAGGATATCCTATTAGCTAAGTTTCCACTTGCATAGCCCTATGTAGTGATTTCATTTATGAAGATAAACACTTGGCTAAACTCTTCCCTAGATCCTTGAAGGATACTACTTTAGAGTGGTTTTTCTCTTTACCAAACAACTCAATAAACTCATTCAATGATCTTATTGATGCCTTTTACAACCACTTCCAAATTCACATGGGTCCCAAGATGACCCTAGCTGATTTAATGACATGTAAAGAAAAGGATGATGTAAAGGTCACTAATTTTATAGTGCGATATCAAATATTGTATTCACAAATAAACATTAAGATTCTCGATACTTACCTTCAACAAATTTTTCTTGCCAATTTACAAAACAAAAACCAAACCAAACTTTAGATATTGAAATTCCCATCCTTCACATAGTTTTGTATAACCCTTTGTGATTATCAAAACTTGACTTATAGAGTCGTGACATGCAAAATGCCCCTAGTCATCATGAAAATTCTGAATCACACCTCAAAATAGTTACCAACATTTCAAGAAATAGAATAGAAAGACAACAAATTCCTTTGCCTTTGTGGAAAGGAATAGATAATGTATCCCTCTACCCGATACCATTCATAATATCATGTTGCAACTCTTGAATAAGAATATGATTTCCTTACCTCTTGTTAGAGCTCTTGATCCTAATAAACCATTACCCTCAAACTATATATAAAATTCTTATTGCCATTTCCACCAAAAAAATGGACATGATACAAAAAATTGTAAGCATATAAACATCTTGTGCAATACCTCATTCATTCTAATCAACTTCAAACTAGAGGTGTGAATGGTCAACATAATAATTCTATAGCTCCTCCTAATCAAAACTTATAAATATTTACCAATCCCATTCCGAAACACACTATTTCATTTGTCAAAGCTAGTGAAACAAAGAATGATGTGATGAATGTTGACACAGATGATGAAATCACAAAAGATGAAAATGAGTACCAAATGGATAAACTAGTGGTGTTTATTGATGCTAAACCTTGTAAGGGCCAAACCAAAATGCCCCTTGATATTTCTTTCTCACAAAATGAAATAATCAAACATGCATGTGATGGTCCCCTTTACATAGCTGGAAGAATCAATGAAAAACCTACTAATGGGATATTAATTGATCTTGTCTATTTAAAGAATGTGATCACTAAATAATTCTTACTTGTGCATGAACTTTATAAGGATACATATGAAAAACCGAAAGCACTGATAAAAATGCATAATTGTTTTTCTTGCCTTGTGATTGGCTCGATAAATCTCCCTCTAAATGTTGGACCGAAAACATTAAATCTCTTATTCACCATCATCCCAACGTCAGATTAGTTTTGTTTGAAGTTAGGTTATCAATGGCTTTTCTCCATGAATTTCATCCCATTAGTTTTGCATAAATGTTTGAAGTTTACCTTTGGAAATGAGATCTTTACTATGAACCATAGTGGCTTTAATAATGTGTCTTCTCATGGGAAATTTTAATTAGATTTCTTTTGGCTCGATCCTTTTGAACCTATTAGACCCTATGAGTTTTGAGAATACGTGCCTCAAAATCACTAGAAGAGACCTTGGTTCTGTCATCTAGCAGCAAATTTTTCTTAAGTGATTTGATTGTGCCTTTACCACCATACCATTGGGTCCTTATAACTGAGGTGCAGTGGTGTGATTACCACCATACCATAGGCTTCATTTCTCTCGGCTATAGTGGCACGGTTACCGCCATACCGTAGGGGCTTGCAAACTATGGTGTGGTAGAGCGGTGGCTAGCAGACCATGGGGTGGACACCACCATACCATGACAACACCTTGACTGATGAGCGATAAAGTGGTGGACACTGCCACACTACAAAAATTGTCAACCTGTCCAATGGTAACATGGTAAACCGCTATGCCGCAGGTATCTTTGTCTTGGGAAGAGGTAGCGCAGTGTGATGAGATGAATGCTCAAACCTTTTAACTACCCATGTGTACATCATTCAATGGAGGTTGATGACTTGGAAGGAGGTCATTTGAATGCTTGGGAAATTTGACGGTTGGTTTGCTAGAGAAGTTGAACTGAACCGGTTGAACAAAGAACAAGTTATTGTTGTATCTATACATTGCAACGCACTGAAACTATGAAGAGCTCGATAGTTTGATGGTTGGTTGATCGGGTGGTCTATTTTGTGAGTATCATAGTATACTGGAATGAGAGAATTGTAATAGTATTATTTTGTGTGAGGCTGATCTAAGAAATATTTCTACTGTAAATTGACACATGAAAGGAGAGTCTTAAATTTGTATGTAAATTCATTTACTGTTATACAATTTATCTTCCTTGGTGTGGTGGGTTTTTCTCCTGTAAGGGTTTTCCTAGGTAAATCTGGTGTCAAGTGTGTTTGAGTTATTTTTATTTATTTTTATTTCTTTCATGCATATCTCAATGAAGACATATCTCCATTATCCTCTGAGTCTTTGACATTAGGAAAATTTGTTCCGCAATCAATTTTTTTTCCCAATAGTGAGGACTTCATTTTCGAATCCTATCAAAAGTTTAAGGCAAAGTGTATAGCAGAATTATCCCTTATAAATATGCCTCAACCCATGATTAAGTCTCCTATCCTCAATGAAACCAAGATTGAACAAAAATACCCTCCTCATAACCAAGACTAGACTATTAAAAATCCTCCTACCATTTCATATAAGAGACCACAAGACAATCAAAATAATCTCGGTGTGCCTCCTAAAATCAAACAAGTTTACAAAGCTAAAGAGAAATTGGTTGAACAACCTCCCATGGTTCCTTTCATTCCTCCTCTAAGGGAAGAAAAGAAACCTATAGTTGAAAAACTCACACCTGCAAAATAACAATTTGAAAACATAATGAAAAGAAATAAAAATGCTAGAGTGTAGGCATAGACGTCATGTTATTGCTCATATGTTACAAACTAAATAATAAAAGAGAAACATAAAAAATCTAAATCTAAAATTGCCTAAAGTAACGCATGATGATTTTATACGTTTGTTGCAATGTAAACAATAACTTCTAGGGACATTATCATTTGATCTCCTATTGTGATTAATTTAGATGATCATATTGAAATTGTAAAGATTGATGAACAAGTGCATAATGAGTTGAGTTCATTGTTTTCCTCTTCCATGAGCTTAAATTAAAATACTCCTAAAAAGAGTGTTGAGCTTGTTTCTTTTCATATTTTGGCACTTGATATTTTCCCTTTGGCTAGTTTTCTGCCTTCTATATTTACTGATTGAGATTGGGATGCATATGACCTGCTATAGGTTGACTCACATGTTCCTTACTAGTCTTTTGTATTTTTTAATTTTTCATGTTATTCATGTGGTTGCATGTGCATACTATGATACCCATATTGTTTTGTTTGATTTATCTCTCTCTTTATGTATATTCTTCTATATGTATCTACATTTATCTTTTTCATTTGTCTTGTGTTTTCCTTTTGGGGATGACACAAGGCATTGAGACATTTAGGTCCCTTCCATGTTGACCCAAAATATTTTCTTTGTTTTTGATCTTTATGTGTCATTCTTCCAATTCTATGAGTATTTGGGGATTGATAATGTTTCCAAGCTCTATAACAACATTGTACAAAAGATATACTAACCCCGAATCCATAGATCCCTTATGTGTTTTTGGGGGAAATGCCTCCTTCCTTTTTCATGACATAGCTTCATTTCGGGAACATATGGCTTTGCATATGGATTTCTGAGTAAGCTATCTTGTGTTAGGATTGAACATTGGCTCCTTTAAAACAATTTCTCACAACATTGGTGTAGCAATTTTTTTAAAGTGGGGACATACATTGACAATATCTCTCACCATTTCTCATGTTTAATGGTGTGATTTTCTTTCTTCCTATGATGTGTCCTTTCATTTGTGGTGTCATTAGGTTTGATGTCCTCCAAGAGTGTGATGTTTCTTAGTGAAAAAATTTCCTCTAAGTGGTGATGTAACACACTACATTCCCTAAGAAAGGGAATATTTTACTCTAGACTTGTCCTCTCTTGGAGAAATTAGGTATGATGTTCCCTAAGAAGAGACCGTACGTGTATGAATTAAGAAAATTCCCTTTGAACAAATATTTTTTTTCGTTTTTGTTCATAAGCATTAAACATAATACAACTTGTTAACCTTGTGAATCTTGAACCCCTTTTCAAGGCCACTAATCTTAACACACCTTGATTTCCAATGGAGCCTTTCCTTGTTCATAGCTTGTTAAGCCCTATGGATCTCGAAACTCTCTTAAAGACCACCAAGCATAAAACACCTTGCTTGCCAGATGAGCCTTGCCTTGTTCATAGGTGCTTAGCATAGCACAACTTGTTAAGCATTATGAATCATGAAACCTTGTCTTGTGGAACCTTATTGAAGTTGTTAAAGGGAAAAATTTGATATGATTTTCCACCCATTAGAGAGCTAACCTAGTGGAAAACTTGAGGTTCTAGTACCCTAGAGTGAGCACACAACAAAAATCTTAGATATGTTTTGTGTTGCATCAAATAGTTGAGGCTTGATCTTCCTACTCTTCGATGTTGTATGATTGAGTATCTTTTTCATTACTTCATACATATGTCGTGAATGTCTAATTTAGTGTGAGTTTGACATGGGGTCATCCTCTCACTAAATTTGGGACTAAATGTAGTGTAGGGAAAAGTATCCCTTTTTCACAATTAATTTGGAATTAATTAAAATGAACTTAATTATGCCTTAGTTTAGTGTAGTAATATGTATTTTACATATTCACATTAATTTGAGGACCTTATTTATTAAAATGGCCTTAATTGTGCCTTATTTTGGTTTTGTAAAGTGTACCCCTTTACACTTTCAAACTTATCTAGGGCCTCATTAATTAATTGAGCTTAATTTTCCTTAATTCGCCCTTTTAATTCAAATCCAAGCCTAATTAATTACATTTTCTACAGAGGAAGCTTGAAATTCATTAATGCCTAAACATAACACTCATCCTTGAAGAATGTGTGTCCTAGGTAAGTGACCTAGGACCCATTCACCATAGGGATAATGGTTCCTCACTTAGACCTAGGACCCAAATGTAAACTATGTTTATGATGGTATTTCAATGATTTCAAATGTGTATTCACATGTTGGCTTGTGATATTTGAATTTTGGGAATTAATAATAACATATGTATAAATATAAGGTAATTTCATTATGATTTCACCTAAGATTTTCAACCTAGAATTTTTTTAAGAGAGAATTCATATATAAAGTTTATGAGATCAAGAGCATTTCAAGACATTCAAGAGCAGATTTATTGCAGCAATCAAGATCCATTATAATGTGAAAGATTCCTTGCATCATGCATGTTTTTTGAGCTAATATGGTGATGTAGAGTTCATTATTCATTCAAGCACTCGAAGAAATCATTTCAAATTAAATTTTCAAGATCAAGATCCACATCCATTGAGGCCACTTCATGCTAGTTGCAAATTTGCATTACAAGGTTTAATCAAGGGTTTGGTGAGTTGTGTCATTGCATTGTTCATTCATCATTTCCTTCATTCTATTTGATTCCATTTCAAAGTTTCAATACTCAAATGGGGTTTGACCAAGGAAAACACCCATTACCAAAAACAATTTTTTTCTCCTCTTGTGTTTGTGTTTGTGTTTGTAGGTTTTAGGTGGAAGATCCTTTCAAGAGAAAAATTGACGAAAGTTGCAAACTTGTCAAATTTGCAAGGAAAGTTGTCATCTCATGAAAACTATTCTCCATGATTTATTTTTGATTGTCGACTGTGAGGCTCAAGAATTTGGGAGTGTAGACAGAGAAGCAGAGAACCCAAAAAACATTTTTACAAAGCCCTACCCAGGATCCATTCACCATAGGGAAAATGATTCCTTAGTGAGCTTTAGAAAAGAACTTTTCGTGATTGGTACACATCATTATCCCTTTCTCAGATCTTCCTTTTGATTATTGGTTCCATTAGTTTTGAGTACAATATTTCATTTCCACTTTATAGCTTTCATTTTGGAGTTTATTTGATAGTTTTAATCTTTCTCTCCAAAATTTTGTTTAACCTAGACCTCCATCCTAGCAAAAAGGGGAAATTTGAAGATTCAAAATTTGACTTGATTCACCTAAGGGTTGATAGTCATTTTATTGTGTGGATCTCATTTCCTAATGAAATAGAGGAAAATAGGTCCATTCATCCCCATAATATCCCATTCATTGTGGGGATCCTAAAACACCAATCCATTTTCCGTTGTTTCAAGCATATTATTCTAGCATATATATTCTACTTTCTCATCTCATCTATGTTATTTGTAGCTTGATCATATCTCATTTTTTGTGGAGGTGGGAACACCTAAGCGGGGGTTTGACTAAGTTAAGCCCCTAAACAACCCCAAAAATCTTCTTATTCTTATGTGTGTAGTTATCGAAGGTGTAGTTTTTCTAGAGGATTCATTCTTGGACCTCTTGTGAGTGTTTCATTTCTTCTCTTTTGTTTTATCATTTCATTTCAATTTAATTTAGTTTATGTTTGTTTCTATTATTTATCCATTATTTAGTACATTTTGAGATTTCAATTATCAAAACTTTGAATAGGTTGATGTACGATTTTTGATTCAACTATGTATGCTTTTCAGTCTCATGGATTGTGGAAAACTCATTCCAACTATCAGTATGTTCTTAGTATTTTTTTGTGATAAACTTGATTTTCAGTCTGTATAAGACTTTAACATAGCGTGGGGATGTCCATGCTCCACACTATCATCATTGGCCAAGAGCTCACTATTTTTTCTAGAAGACCTCTACAGCCTACTCTTTTGGTTTGTAAAATTCTCGAATTTTAATTTTGCATAAAACATAAATAAATTTGTTTATCATTTTATCCTGTCACCTAAGATTTGATCCGTGAGGTAGTTGAGGACTATTTTCCCCTTTGGACCAAGTTTCCTTGAGTTTTTCAAATCTCCTCGTATATAATATTATTGAGTGTCCTCTTAAAATCCTAGCATGTGTTATGCTTTTAAATATTATGCTTCTAAAAACTATAGTAGTGCCATTATTCCAAAAAAAAACATATATCAAGTAAATTTTCATCTTATTGGATTTGATAGTTTGAAGTGGTGGTGATTTTACTCCTATAAGTTTATACTTTGGTCTGTTTTAACTAAAATTTTTGAATAGTTTATAAAAATGGATGCTATTGCTAATTGTTTAAACCATTGCACTCCTGAAACAACATTTTTGAATCTATGTGATGATCTCCCATTTTATTTTTATATTATTGCATTTATTGCAACAATATATTTGTTTCTCATTAATTATCATGACTTAAAATTTATATGCTAGATTCACAAAATATTTATTATTTTTAACTAATATTCTATCATTAAAATTGTGTGCATACTAATTTATTCAACAAAAAATATCTTCTTTATCTTTCTTAAAGACCAAACCATTTGAGTGTTTGTGTTGTGCTTTTCATCCAATGCATTAAGGGAGGTAGTAGTGTTTTCTTCATCATCTAAATTTGGATGTGTAAGTTCCATATTTGTATCTTTTATAGCTACTTCTCTCTTATTTAACTTCATTCTCAATAATCATTAGTTACTTCTCATTATTACTATACTATGACTCCTAGACCATTTTCTATCACAATGCTAATTATCCTTTTTTCTACCTCTTGTTGAGAAGATAACTTAGTTATTTTTCATAGGTTAAAGAAGATGGTCCCACTTTTGTTAATATGATAAATCACACTTTTATCTTTCCATTATATAGACTAACCTTGTGTGTATATTCTACTTTTGATGTTTCATTGCTCAATATACAATGATTGTTGCATATCTTTTATAATTGTACATGATTCCAAAAAATAAACATCATGTTTAGTGTGGTCTTAAGTCTATTTATGTAGGTGTATGTGTAGGATCATGATGGGCCAAAAAGTGGCAATATGATGGGTATGTGGCTCGCGACCTTTTTTTTACCCAAAATTGATGAAAAAAGGGTTTTTAAAGGAGATTCTCAACTTTCCACCAATATAAATTATTATTTACTTTGAATTTAATAAATAATTATAATTCATTTTCTATTGAATTACGACTAAAGTCCTGATTTTTAGGCTAATTGAAAAGAATCTATAGCTTTCAAACGGTATCGTATTTTTTGAATCCAAAACATATGTCACATTATATGGTTTGCATACTATAAGATTAAAAAACAAAAAAATGAATTTCATGAAGTTTTGACCAAGTTAAGGTGGTCAGACATACGATTCTTTATATTTTTTAAAAGTTGTCAAAAAAATTTATAATTAATTATTTACTTGGAAAAAAATAAAAAATAAATATGCATCACATCAGGACATGAGTCCTCTACTTATATCTAAAATATTTTAATTTTTTTTTATCATTTTAATGTGTTTAGGGTGGTCAGAAAGACACCTACTTCTTATTTTTTCCCTAATATAGATAACTTATTCAAATTTTTATGTCAAGTTGCCTAACTCTATTTTTTTTTATTTTTTTTCCACTTAAGTGCCTATTTTTTCCATGATGATCCTACACATACTCGTAGAGTTCTAGCATTTGATAAGGTTAAAAATATTCAATCAAAATTGTAAATCTCATATGCATAATATTATATTTAGCTATAAATCCCATTTTTTCTAAATTTGGTAGTTATGTAAAATAGCTTACCTTCCATGTTTTCTCATAGTGGTCTACTAAGTTATTAGTAAGTTAATTATAGCTCAACATTTTCCATTAATTTTAACTATTATTTTTTTAGATAAAAGGCATTAGAGCATATATATATTATATTATATAATAGAAGATTACATATGTTTGTAGTATTTAGGAGAAGATTGCCTGAGACAATTACATCTTATCTACAAATTTGAGAATATATTTCTTGATCAGATGTAGATAAATCAAAAAATCAAAACATTCAAAGCCATAAGTTATTGCTTAGTATGCAAAATCTGCCTTCTCACGAACATCCATGAGCATCCTTCACACGAGCATCGAAAAGTGCCATCAAAACACCATTATTGCTTTACAATATTTTAAGCCATCCTTCATGCAAAAAATGTGCAAAACACTAGTCTGTTATTCTTCCATATGATCACCATGGACCATTTTTTCATTTTAAGCTTTCGGGACCTCACGTAGCCGTATATATAGAGAAAAAAAATTGAAACCAACTAACAACTTCTTCTCTGTCTAAATAGTTTAGGAGATCCGATCCCATGTAGTGAAAACCTGGTGTCTGCATAGTCTGGGAGATGTGAGCCCACACAATCATAATTTTTAGATTCTAAATGTAGTGAAGTTATGTCAACCATTACATTGTTTAATATATTACAAATTTTATTATATTAATTTATAATATCCACGCAATCATAATTTTTAGATTCCAAATGTAGTGAAGTTATGCCAACCATTACATTGTTTAATATATTACAAAGTTTATTATATTAATTTATAATATTTATCCATAAAGTTATATTTGTAACATGAAACGTAGAGATGTTTATTTTTTGTTGTAAATTCTAAACCCCCCATTTTTCACAAACAATGACAAATATTACCATCATTAGTCAATTTTGTAGACACGAAAAAATATGCAGATTGATCCTATACACGTCATCCTGATTTTACTAACACTAGTTCGTCTTGAATCATCTTCTTTGTTAGTCATTTAATTAAATAATCTTTATTTACTTAAATTCATCACATTTTATTTCTTAATTAAATAAATCTGATAATTCGTCATCTCCTATTAATTAAATAAATCATTTTGTTTAGTTAATCCTATGGTTCCTCTTTTAATTAAATAATTTAGTTTATTTAATTAATCTCTAAAGTCATCTCATTTGAATTAGATAAATTTATCTTTATTTGATTTAAAACTAACACCATTCTCTTTAATTAAGTAAATTAAACATTATTTAATTAATTCTAAATTCATATTCCTCTCAACTTTAATTTAAATGAATCCAAAAATCTAAATCAAATTGTTAGATCAGCTAATCTCCTTTTAAATTAATTAAATCCCGATCAATCTTAATCTGAACCCCCCAAATCCTCTAGCTTTTTCAACTTGCACAAGAAAATCATTTTAATTGATTTATTAAATCTTCTATTTTCTCTCAACATGGCATAAAGGAGGGAATATTCTTCAAATTAAAAAATCCCTCCAGAAGGGTGTGTACATACAACAAGGCATTAAAGGCCTCTTACATGTCCTTTTCCTTGATTCAAGTGGCATTAACTCCATTTCTTTCTCCCTCCAACTTATCATTTCATCAATTTCAAATATCGACCTAACTACATTTATTTGCACATTCATCAAAATGTGCTCATTCCTCCTCCACTAACATGTTGACAAGTAGCACCTAGCCATTGGCTCATGTTTAGTCCCACATTCATCCATTTTGCCTCTTTCTCCATCATTCTCTTCTATAAATAGAAGACTCTCATTTGGATTTAGGATCCACAATCCATGTAGATCATTATCCACAATTTCATCCACAATCTTAGGCATTTTGATCCATTTTCATATTGTCATAGCTAGGTTATGGAGAAATTTTACCAAGGAGCATCAAATCTTCACTTTTGATCATCAAGCTTGCAAGGAATTGGGAAAGGACCATTTTTCACATCAAAATGAAACCAATTCCCCCATGGGATTGAGAGTTTGAGCATTTAAATAGGATTTAATAGCTTTTCTTATTGTGTTCTTCATATTATTTCTTGTTTTCATGCTTCAAATGAATTTCATGGGGAATGTTGTTTCTAACTTGCATATTGGACTAATTGTTTGTTTGGTCTTTGTGTTTATGCAGTTTTAGGATCATCATTCACATTTTGGCACTAGAAGGAGGGCTTAAATCTTGAAATTAACATGTTTTTCTTGCTATTTCTATCATTTTTTATGTTTTTTGTCTTTCCAGGTCAAACAATGTCGCTAGAGGAAATAGCGATGCATATGCGATCTCTATTTTTCCACAGAGTGACGCTTGTTTCACTAAAGCACCACTCAAATCCTCAAACAATGCAGCTATCATTCCAGTGTCGCTGCCTCTATGTTTCAAATGGAGATGCCTTTGCTTTCTTGATTTCTCACTAAATCTTAAAATGGTCGTATATTGGTCATATTTTGATCTTGTTTTTGAAATGGGGTAAAATTTCATAATATATCTAATGATGTAGGTGTTTTTCAACTTTGATAGAGTTCAAATTTTCAAATTTTCACCTAATGTCAAATCACAATGAAACTTGGTCTAAATTTTAGGGTTTTTATGCTTAATCATTTATCTAAGCCTCATAAATTCTTGTTTCTTGATTTCATATAACATTTGGAGCTTGGATTGTAGGTTTTAAAGCATCACAAAGCATGAAAGTGAAAGAAAATGCATTATCAAATGATTGTAACAAGTGTTTTTAAACACTTGGGGAGCAATTCTAATCCCATTCTTAAGGCTTTGTTATCTTCAAGTCTTAGGACTCAAATAAATTTATTTTTGGTTTTAAAAAGAAAAATCAAAGGGTTAACAAGAACACTAGACACTTACTAGATTTTTTTTGGGACTTAACAATTGAACAAACAAATCTCACACTTGAAAGTTGGTGCTTAAAAAGAACTCATATTCTTTCTTTTGAATGATTAAAATGAATGTGTTCCTTTTATGTTTTGTAATCCATTATCCAAATTAGTATCATTTAAAAAGATGTATGCGCTTCTCTCAAGCCTCACGATGATCCTGAGAATCAGAAGACTTTTTTATGATATTAAGCTATATAAGTGATTACCTCCACACTTCAATTTGGGTTCTTAAAATTGAATAAGATCTTGCTAGTGTGAGTGGAGTATATCGCGAGGGTTCTCTCTTTGTTTCTCAAAAAATATTGATCAAACTATGAATGTGATTGCTCACTTTTTTTTATCGTTAGAGGGTCTTCCTGGTGGGAAAAAGTAATCACCCCAAGGAATGACCCAATCGGTAACACACTAAAGCCAAGCGACTTCCACCTGGTATATAAGTGTGGGTTCTTGAGGAAAGTTCAAGTATCACAAGGATTTATTTGACAAGAAGGGAAGCAATCGTCTCTTTCTATATGGATGATCCCCCATGAATGAAATTCCTATACTAGAATATTTTGTTATAGTAAGCCTAATCCCTATCTCTTTGTTGGTGCAAGAACGGTCATCACTTGTGGTTCAAAATAGAGATGAAAAGTTCATCATGGGAGATTCAAGAGAACTAAAGCTTTGATGACTCAAGAAGTGTGTGCCGTGGAGGGGAGCTAGTGTGGTCAAGTTTCTAATCATCCACTATGAATAAGCATGGGTGGATTTATCCAAGTGGGAATTCAACAAATATTATCTCTTTCTATCCCAGGGTTGTGCATCATTTTGGAATCAAAACACTTTTATTGAAATCTCAAAAATGTGGAAACAAACATTCAACAAGGTCATAAAAATTCAAACCCTTTGGAGATAGAAAATACCTTTGAAAATCCCATATATTACTACTTGTCCCTAGGGATTCTATCCTTAGAGGCTTCTAAGTATTTGGGCCTATATCTCAATTTTCTTTCTCTAAAGAAAACATTAGGGAACTATTTCCTTGATTCTCTTGATTTCCACATAATGGACCTTGTGGGATGAAAATAAATTGAGACATAGAAATTCAGTTTGAAAATCTAAGAAAGAGGTGTGGACGTGGTAAAAGAAATTCATTAACCAAGATTAAATCAATTGAACCCCACACATGTGCTTGTAATCTTCTATCTTATGGTCTTCCAAGAAAAACATTGGTCTTTTGGTTTGAACTACTCTTAGGGAAATGCATGTTATAAAATATCTTGGTCTTGTAAACAAAGTCCCTCTTAGGTTCTTTTAGGATCAAATCAAACACTTCATCCATCCCAAACATTTATCATCTCCATCCCACAAAAACAAATTGGGCCTTTGGAAACATCATTATCTAGACTTGGGTACATCATTAAACCAAATCAAAATCACTTTTTTTAGTTAGGAGTGTGAGACTTCATCCTTTCTCATACCTCTAGTTAAATGAGAAAACCTTTGAACAAGTTCACCCTAAGGTCACATCCAACATCTTGGGATCTACAAAATCATTATCCAAATCAAATCAATCAAAATCAAATCCTAAAGTCTAGCATTGATCCAAAGTTCCTAAAACTTCAACACCCATATCACTCACCCTTTCATCTTTCATCTCATCATTGGTCCTAAACTCCTTAGAGGTCAACGAGGTCAAAACATAAGAAAAAAATGGAATATAAACTCAATCCATACATCATGAGTAATCCAAGTCAACCAAACTATCAAGACATTACAATATCAATTGATTATCAAAACTCACATTTATACAATCCATACATGGGAGAATTATCTCCTACAAACCTCAATGATACAACAAATGTGAGTTTTCCCAATCTAAATTTTGGACCACCTTTCCCTATGGTAGATTTAAATCAAATTCAAGACGTACAAATCTATCAACCAAACAATCAATATATGAATCTTCAACAAAACAGCATTATCCCACCAAATCGATACATGCCAAATATGAATATACCAAGTACAAGTTTACCAAACATGAACATTTCAAATTCACACTTGGTAAAATTTGGGATAGATATGTTTGAAAATCATAGAAATGTTGTTCAAATTCCAAACAATATGTTAACGAATCCATGTATTGATCCAAGTCAAGGTGACACCATGCAAAATCAAAGTTACCTAAATCAAGGAAATATGGTTTCAAACCACAACAATGTTCACTGTCAACCTATAATTCCAAATCTAAACATCACACCAAATCATAACATTTTCCAAAATCAATTTGTCCATGATCCCATGCAAACACCACAAGTATACATTCCAAATCTGCTTGAACAAAAACCAAATCAACTATATCAAGGGTGTCAAGATCAAAATCAAGATCAAATTTTGCAAGATCAAATTACTACACTTACCAAAATAGTTGACTCATTGTGCCAAGAGAAATCTCCACCCCAAAATCAATACTCTTCCATTGGATGAACCATGTCATCAAATCATTGGGTTGTGTCCCCAACCACATCAAGAACAATATTTCCAATGTCAAGAGGCTGGATATCAAGATCAACAACATTAACAAAAAATCCAATCACCACATCTTGAAGATCAATCACCACATCTCCAAGATCAATCACAACAAGAATCACCTCAACAAGCACAAATATCACAAGAGCACAAACGTAAATACACTCCTTTTGGAGTGACAATCGAAATAGTGCTAAGAAAGCTACTTAATGCAAAACTTATAACTCTTCCAAAAGTAAGTGCTTTCAACTGTGTCCTACACTTCCCTTGGAATAGGGATGGATCTTATTGTGAGTATCATAGAGAAAATATTCATAAAAAATAAAATTGTATTCAACTCAAAAATCTCATCCAAGACCTTATTGATCAATGGAAAATAATTATTGAGGACAATGATCATGATTCATGTACTAGTGATAACAATGAAAATATCTCCACCTCGATTATTGAAAATAATGATCAAAATCTATCCATCAATGAGCACATTGAAGATGTTTCTACCGCATCCAATGATGAAATAAAAACACATGAAGATTCACTTTTCAATCATGATCAAAATCCAACAACAATACCCAACAGTGATGCAATTCAATAAATGTTCACATCATTTTATCCTATGGTTGAAAACAATGATCAAGATCTATCCATCAATGAGCACCTTGAAGATGTTTCTACCTCATCCAACTATCAAATCAACATACATCAAGAGTCACTTTTTAGTCATGATCAAAACCCCTCAAACAATGATCTAGTTCAAGGAGTGTTAGAATTATTTTATCTTATTGACATAATCCACTATCTATCGACCAATTATCATGTTGAAAATGTCTCTACATCAACTAATGAGTTAGAGGAAATATCTCAAGAATTTATTCCAATGCATGATCAACATCTTTCACCAAAGTCTAGTAATGGTCCCTTCAAATACATATTGACATCCTTTGACCTCATGGTTATAGATACTAAAGCGATCCTCAACTCAACATTTGATCCAAGTCCTCTCAAATATCAAGAGGATATTGAGCCACTTCCCATTCCTAATGAAGATATCCAAGAACCCTTTGTAAGCAATCCATCCTTTGAAATTGACCAATGTCAAGAACTTGATCCAAATCATATCAAAAGAAATTCCAAACTTAATCAAGGTCAATAATTCTTATCTCCAAGATACTACAATGATCTAATGGACACTCTCCAATCTATACAAGATGTTGCAAATGATGATCATATCCATATAGCACATATTCCTCCATCTACCCATGAGATACTTACTCCTAATGGGCATGTGGATGATCTTCATTAAAAATAAGAGTTGCATACTCTTGATATCATTTCAAAGGAACAAGAGTCTCCTACTCTTAAAATTTGTATACACGACCAAGATATAGAAAAATCTAGAGATGTATTAGAAATGGATCATGAAGAAGGCTTCTATAGAAGTTGAGAATCAAAAAAATCCTATGGAGACATATCAAAAATAGATCATGAAGAAGGCTTCTATAGAAGTTGTGAATCAGAAACATCTTGTGGAGACATATCAAAAATAGATCATGAAGGAGGCTTCTACAGAAGTTGTGAATCAAAAACATCATGTGAAAGCATATCAAGAATGAATCATGAGGAATAATTTTACGGGGACAGTGAATCATCAATACCTCTTGAAGAAGCATTAAAATTTGATATTTCACAAGATCAAGCCAAAGATATCAATCATAAAGTTATACCACATATGGAGGATCTTATCACTTATAAACTTTGATCACTTAAATGTTTTAGGGCAAGCTATCTTATCAATGAAGAAGTTATCACCTATGAAGATCCACAACAGAGCAGATAAGGATTAACACCTTGTTTCTGAGGTAAATCATATCCTATTGCAAATAAAGTTTTTCAACAAATGAATTATCAAGGTAGAGGATTAGGCCTACATGAATAGGGTATCCTAGAAATAGTGCAGATTATTGGAAATACTAAGTATCAAGGTCTTGGTTATTCAAAAATCAAGGAATCTAAACATATCAGTCATACCTCTATAAAACTAGGGGCAACTATGTCTCAAGAAAGCATCAACATAGGGAGCATGAAGAATCCTTATGATAAAACTGATTCCAATATTACAACCAGCCACATCACGAATTCTCATCCACCCATCACCCCATCCACGAATTGGGACCAACATCAAAATAAAGACTTGAATCAAAGCATAAAGAAAATTATCAAAGAAAAATAAGCTAAGGAGCATAATGGACAACTCAAATACAAGTGAATACCAAAGAACATAAAGAATGATTATCCCTATCAAACTCCATTAGTCAAAGAAACTAAGGGGAAAAAAAAACAAGGGAAAAGTATCCATCAAATATGTCCACAAAGGAAAAAGAAGGCTTCTCAAGCAACGTACAAATTATATCAAGATGTTGGTCCTAATTCCATGCACACTTTTGTATCCATCCATCATTTCTCATCTCCCAAATTTTGGAGAGTCAAAGGTTCCAAACTGTCAACCGATCCATCTTTTATTCCTAAACACACTACACCATCCATGTCTCCATGCATGATATCCAATTCTCACATTAACCATGTATTGGCATCAACCCTTCATCATAAGGGTTCAAAAGGCACTGTATTGCAATGTGTGCATAAAGACAATGTTAACTCCAGTATCAACAAAGTAGATCAGGAATCTCAAAAGTTGCTTTCAAGTGCACGTCTCTTGGAATAGTAACTTCTTAAAATAGGATATCAATGGAACACTATGATAGAATCATCTACATCGGCACCACCAGGTGATTCAACATGAGCTTAAAATCTTTCAGCAAAAATTCTAAAAAAATAAAAAAATCCAAAAAATAAAACAAAAGGATTGAAAACAGTAAAGAGAAAAATCATCCTCTAGTGAAAACCACTATGGTGGTGCTTTCGGCAAGTACCATGATGAAAACTTAGAAAATAGGCGTCATGTGTAGAATCGAGCATCTACGTGTGTCATTTCAAGAGAAAGCATCTTATCACATCCATAATAAAGCCAAAATTCCATCCATCTTATCCATAATAAACCCATTCATCCATGAACCATTTATCCAATCCATTTTCATATATCTGCATCCATCTTCCAAATTATCTTGATCTTGGCAAAGTTTGGTGCACAATTTACACTTGCTTATGGTAAACATTTTGACATGGGTCATTTTCATTGATCCTATCCTACCCAATGTTATCTGAGCCTTGAAGCATTATCCAAATGGGAATCCTTTGTTCAAACACCTTATCTTGTCACAAGATAATCTTTGGCATCCTTTGCATGCTTACCATATCCATCCATCCATCCATCCATCCATCCATCTATCCAAGAATCCACCCATGACCTTTCAAACATTGCTAGTCACTAGGGGCAGGTGTTTGCATCTTGCATCAGGAATAAATTACAATCTATATTCTCCAACTTATGTGGTGATCCAAACATTGGAAAACATAAAATCAAATTGGTCAAGCATTTGTGAGTCAAAATCCAAATCACAAACCCATGGAATATTTTGATGAGAAGATGTTCCTTATCAAGCTTTATCTTTCATCAAAAATCAAACCAAACAATCAATATTAATCGCATCTAACTTGCACTTAAGCATCACATCAAATCATCAAAACAATTTTGTTTCGAATCAAGCTTCAAAATCCTGATCAATCAAATCCGACAAATCCCTCATCAACTCGGGATATCCTTCCCAATCCTTATGTTGCTCAACAATATCCTTGCATTGTTGTGTATCCTCAATGATGTTATCATCACAAATCCATCAATCTGATCAATCAACCCTAGCTTGGTTTTCAACAAAATCCCAAAATAGAGCATTCATATCATATCCATATCTAAATCATCAAAATCATGCGAAAATCCAAAAAATCCAAAACATGTCAAAATTTTTTAAAAAAGAAGTCATAAAAAGATTCATCTTATCCAAATTACATTGTCTCTGAGCTTAAACGTGGGAAAGGCTAATCCTCGATAAGCCCCCGAGACAAGAAATCCAAAAACATTCATAAAATCTCATGAAACACAAAAACATTGAATAATTTGTAAAACATCTTGAAAATACCAAAACTACCTCAAAACATTCAAAATACACCAAAAACATCTAGATATTTGAAAAAATCCATCCATCCCATTTCACTTTCACCCGTAATAATCCCATCCATAATAAATCAATCGTCACCTTCATCATTTGGAAAAAAAAATAGAAACAACTACAATAATTAGCAAAAGAAAACTTCAAATGCAAAATCAAATTCGAAACAAAAAAAATTTTAAATGCAAAATAAAACTCTTGATCATTCGCAAACATGTCAATCAACCTTATATCAGCAACCTTTCAAACAACCTATCAACTTGCCACCATCCACTAACACGTCCTAGGATGCATCCTTCCTACAATGGGCATTATCTTTGGCAAATCACTTTTGATACTTATCCTAAACAAAAGACATCCCCTTGGCTAGAGGTATGAAGAACATTGGCTTGTTTTCTCAATTGATCCTTTCTTTGATTTATCTTATTGTACTCATTTCAATGACCTCTCAATAATGTCTAATAAAAATAATTTAGAGAGAAAGGAATGGGGCATTGATCATTATCTTTCGTTTGCTATGCTTGTTGGACGTTCTTGTAATATAACCATGGCAAATACTTTCTTTTTTAGGTATGTATGGAGGGTGTTTTGAATACCTTGTTGACTATTAAATTGGAAGGTTATGCCTTTTTGTGTTTTGGTCTGAGATGTTTGAAATACTCGAAGTACATCCTCGTGAGGTTTCCGTATGTCAGCTATGAACAAGAATACTCCTATTTGTTTGTCGAGTCAAAGTCCATCTCACTAGATAGAATGCCATCCTAGTTATCTATACCATGATGCATCATATCTATGTGTGTTATCAAACATAAGGTGAGTAAGCCCTTTTAAAATCCCAATTCCTATTAAGAAATACATCATCATCATACATCATCATCATTCATCATCTTCTCTAGTAAAGTCTCATAGATCATAGACTTGTTGGATCCTCTTTTAATCATTCTTCTATCCTTACTAACATTTCTATCCAAAATTTGTGTGATATCTCAAAATATACATGAGGCTACCCATGCTTGATAGTTATCTATACATCATCAAAATTGTCTACGTCAAATATCTGATCTTTCTAAAGAATTATCTTTCGTCATCTGATTAGTAGAACCACTCCTCTCATATTTTATCGCGATCTCGATCGGAAAATTAACATTTTCGCTTGATCTCTCAAAGGGGCAATATACTAGCGTAATCCTTCTCATTGGGGCAACAGTGGAGCATTAGAAAAAGTTAGATTTTTTTTTAATTTTGATCCTGGCAAGGTTATTCTTTGAACCAACATAGTAGGTACATTGCTTCAAAGAGGAGAAAAATGTAGACACGAAAAATATACAGATTGATCCTATACACTTGATCCTGATTTTACTAACACCAATTCATCATGAATCATCTTCTTTGCTAGTCATTTAATTAAATAATCTCTATTAATTAAATTCATCATATTTCATCACTTAATTAAATAAATCTGATTAAGTCATCATCTCCTATTAATTAAATAAATCATTTTGTTTAGTTAATCCTATGGTTCCTCTCTTAATTAAATAATTCAGTTTATTTAATTAATCCCTAAAGTCATCTCATTTGAATTAGATAAATTTATTTTTATTTGATTTAAAACTAACACCATTCTCTTTAATTAAATAAATTAAACTTTATTTAATTAAGTCTAAATTCATATTCCTCTCAACTTTGATTTAAATCAATCCAAAAATATAAATCAGGTTGTCATGTCAGCTAATCTCCTTTTAAATTAATCAAATCCTAATTAATCTTAATATTAATCCCCCAAATCCTCTAGCTTTTGCAACTTGCACAAGAAAATCATTTTAATTCATTTATTAAATCTTCTATTTTCTCTCAACATGGCATCAAGGAGGGAATATCCTTCAAATTCAAAAATCCCTCCAAAACGGTGTGTATATCCAACAAGGCATTAAAGGCCTCTTGCATTTCCTTTGCCTCAAGCCAAATGGTATTAACTCCATTTCTTTCTCCTTCCAACTTGTCATTTCATCAATTTCAAATATCCACCTAACTAAATTTATTTGCACATTCATCAAAATATTCTCATTCCTCCTCCAATAACATGTTGACGAGTGGCACCTTGTCATTGGCTCATGTTTAGTCCCACATTCATCCCTTTTTCCTCTTTCTCCATCATTCTCTTCTATAAATAGAAGGCTCTCATTTGGATTTAGGATCCACAATTTCATCCACAATCTTAGGAATTTTGATCCATTTTCATATTTTCATAGCTAGGTTATGGAAAAATTTCACCAAGGAGCATCAAATCTTCACCATTGATCATCAAGCTTGCAAGGAATTAGGAAAGGGCCATTTTCCACATCAAAATGACACCAATTCCCTTGTGGGATTGAGTGTTTGTTCATTTACATAGGATTTAATAGCTTTCTTTGTTGTGTTCTTCACATTATTTGTTTTTTTCATGCTTCAAATGAATTTCATGGGGAATGTTGTTTCTAACTTGCATATTGGACTAATTGTGTGTTTGTGCTTTGTGTTTGTGTAGGTCTAGGATCATCATTCACAAATGTAAACAAAGAAAATAAATCATTCCTATGAGATATTTGATCATGCTAAGTATGCAAACAAGATAATAAGAAAACAAAGAAGCTAAATTAAAGCATATTCAAACTCTATCTAATAGTGGGAGTGGTGCTCCTTTGATGTGGAAACAATGCCCTTTCCCACCCCTTTTGATAAGCTTCCAAGATGTGATGAAAATGTAAGCAATGGTGATGAATTTTTCTATAGTGAGAATACTTCAAGTTGTGGATGAATCTTCAAAAGAGAAGGCCTCTTTTTCTAGGGCTCAAGGGTTGAAGAATGGAGATATTGGAGGAATGTGGGATTAGAGGAGATCCAATAGGAATGTGACACTTGTCACAAGGCTAATGGATGAAGGTGGAGCACATTTTGGGGAATGTGCATAGTTAAGATGATGTAAGAGATATTAATGTGATGGCACTCTCAAATTTTGCTTCTGCACTATCAGAAGTACACCTAATGAATTAGTTTAATTGACCTACTTTAGAGGGTCATAATTTGAAGCTTGTTGACATTCGTACAAAACCCATTTGCGGACATATTCAATTCACATATGTGAACATGCATGTCAATTTTTAGCTTCCCACAATGAGCTTTGATAGAATTTTGAAAAGCGAAGCTGAAGGGTTTTGACACTGTTTTGCTATTTGCAAACTTTATGTTTTACAAAGTTGCCTCTTGTTTGAGCTTGCATTTTGCAATTGGTTGATCATCATGCTAGAATGATTGTTGTTACGCATTCTCCCCACCTAAATGAGCTCGTATGTTAGTTTTCAGAGTCTCATGATTTGATTTTCTATTTTTAGCAGATCAAAACCAAAAGCAATTTCTCCTATTTTGCACCTGCATTTCTAGAAACCATTTTGAGAGGCCAACTTCAACCGTCAATATATTTTGATTAGTAATGGTTCAATAAATTTCCTTTTGCACACGTGCTCAAGGTACCTAAATTAACTTATATGTTTGATGGCAGCTCGCTAGGAGTTGATTTGCTATTTTTTCAAATCGACAGTTGGTTAGTTTTAATTGGTTCGGAACAGCTTTTTGTTGTAGAAAGTCTGAGAGGGCAGCTTTGACAATTAATAACTTTCACCTCGTGAGTCCTTTTTTTGAGCTGTTTGTTGCAATGTATTCTCGGGTCATAGGTTTACATGCCTACAAGTTTTCATGACTCTCAGAGGTCATTTTCCTACTTTTCAAAGGTGATTCTAGAGCCCACCTAGCCAGTTTTGCATATTTTGCAAACATGTCAGAAAGAATTTTAATGGAAACCCAATTCAAATTTCCATTCCAGAAGCATTCAGAGGTTATGTCTAGTCAAATTGAGCAGAAAAGTTATTTGAAAACAATTTTTTTTTAGGTCGGGCCCACAAGGGGACCCAACATGTGACACAATTTGATGCTTATATTGTTCATGTTTCCTAATTATTTGGATGCAATGTTTATTCCCATAGCCTTTATTGTCACCCTTCTAGTTTTCTCCATGTGATTGCATCAAATTTTTTATTGCAAGAGGGTTTGGGAACTCTTGTACAAATACAATCAATAGTTGTACACCTTTGAAAGGAAACATATAGGCACTATGTTAAAATGGGGAATGCTTGAAGAAAATGTGGATATCCATTAGTACCTAATAGATGGAATATATCCATCTAACATTGTATGTGTAGGTACCCTACTCAATATATATGTAAATATTTAAACATTTGACATTTAGAAAATGTGGAAGCATTCAAAATATTGAGGCCCACATGATTTAAAATCTTTTCTCAAATGAAGAAGAAATAAATCAATTGGGGGTCAAAAGATTCATCATTGAGATTAAGGGATTGTTAGTATATAGAGCAAAATCTATAAATGAATCAAAAGTGGATAGATTGTTGAGCTTGAATGAAATTCAATTGATCTTAGATTTGAGAAAGGAGGATGATCAGCACACATGAAAACCAAGTTTAATGTATCATCAAAATAGATGTTGAAAGGATTTTACAAAACTTCATTCACATGAGGTATACAAGGGAGAATGAGGCTCCATGATAGATGAAAAGGTGACAGGGAGATGTTTTTTTCTGTAAAGAATTGAGGAAGCCATGGCAGCAAGTTATAATTGGATGTATAGGAAAAGTACGTAGCTTATGTGACAGATTATCTTTTAAAATATAATCTCATGGAACACCATTTTCTATACACAAAGTGAATGTGTTAAAAAGCATCAGAAAACTTTCAAGCAAATGATTTGGGCAGCGCCATGGTGATAGGGTAACAATAAATGGCTACGATGAAAAGCTTCTAGAAACTTCAAGAAAATTCAAGCATCAGAGGGTCTTTATTTGTAGTCCTTGTGCCTCAGAGGAGGGACAAGATGGAAACACGTATGGAACAAGATATGGACATCCATTAAAACATGGCATGGGGAATATGCACAAATGTCTATTTAAAGACCTCAAAAACTTGAGAGCCCGCGCTACAGAAGGAAATGAGCATCCATCAGAGCACAAAGGAGAAGGCAATATCAATGAAGGAAATGGCGAGCAAGGTCTAAGTGGACACCAAGATTGCATGATATGCATAAAATGAGTAAGTTGGTAGCATTGTAAACCCATTAAATGCACAAATTGAAATGGATAGCCACATAGCCATAAAAGGCGACTAGCATAAACATAAGGGGTGCACCTAAACTTATTCAACTAGAGGGGAGCTCAATGGCTACTTAGCCAACACCGATATTGAAATATATTTAAGAGGGGCGTCATTGAATATGATATAATCTATGCAGTTTTAGTAAAGCTTTGCGCTTGCAATAAAAATGAATAATGTTGTATGAAACACGCATAGGGGGATCCAATATTGACTGTAAAGTGCATCAATAATTTTTGAAGAAATGTAGTTGGAAAAACCAAAGCATTTGCAAAACATTGAAGTTATTGAACATGGCCACCAGTGCCAAGTTACAGAATGTGAGAGAAATAGAAATTAGGGAAACGAAGTGAGCAAATGAAAACCTACAGAGGAGATTGCAGGTTGAATGCAGCCTCATCCTCACCGTCCCTTGCCAAGTCACAACCTCAATTGCACATGGGTTAATGATTGCGGGATAGCGGGGAAAAAGGTGGTGGGCTTGAAAGAGTTAAATGACACGAGATAGGAATATTAAAAGAGGCTTTCATCTTTTTCTTTAAAGAGCCCGATAAAGTTAAAATCCCATCATATATTGAATCAAAATATTTGAAATCAAATGGGCTTTCATTGGAAAAACAAAAGGTGAAATATTAAAAAGGAGAAATACTTTTAAAGGTGAAGGTAAAATGCACAGTATAAAATGAATTCCCCACATGGAGTAAATGTCGTTCAATGTGATATTTAAATTGCTTTGTTTTAAAGCTAAATATTCTACGTTTGAATTGGAGATGAAATATTTTAGATGTGAAATATTTGACAAAATAGGGGGAATTTATTAAATGTGAAAAAGTGAAGGTGCATGGGGATGTTTTATAGAGGGAATAAATACTCACTATGTTGAATATTTTATTAGCTCAAACAAATATAACATGTTGGGCGATAAAGTAAAGTCAGATCCCAAGTATTAAAGTTGTAAAATTTTAATATTTGGTGGGAAATAAAATACAATAGCAAAGGAAAAACAAGAGTAGAAAATGAAATTTTCATGGGCAGAGGCAAATTTTACATAGTTGAGTGAATTTGATGGAATTTACTCACATGGGAATTTTTCCTGTAGCTGGGCAACTTGGTGTAAAGGCAAGTTTAAAGGTAAATTTTGTTGCGAGGAGGAGAAAATATTCCAGATATTTTCTTATGCAAGTTAACGGAGGATGAGGCTACCAGTTGTCAATAGTGGATGCATTTTAGGGCTTCTTTTGGTTTCTTCTATTCTCTACATCTTCTCTTCTTCTCTCATTGTAAAAAAGTGAGGAAGTTAGAAATTTTTGGTTGAGTCTAGGTGAAGTTGTAGAACAATTGTAAAATTTGATAGTTACTAAGGAAATGCAAGTTAGGTTCTAAGTCATTTTGTTGTATGTTTTGAATTCATGGAGATATAATGTTGTATAATAGTACTAGCATTTGAATCGAATTGATAAATTCAAGCTCATGTCTCTCTTGTGTACAAGCGTATTTGAAATTTTGAATAAAGTTCTCAAAAGTTATTTTGTTCATCTCACTGTTGTGGTGTGTGCAATTATTGTTTTAGCTTTAATTCAAGGAATTAATTAAAATGATTAAATGAGATTGTAGGTTGATATGTTCTGTACAAGGATCTAATAAGTAGTATTGAGTTAGGGTTACATATTGGTGATATTGTAAGGCAATATTATCAAAGATCTTATATGCTATGAGTTGAATCTGTTATATACCCTTAGGTATTTGTGAATTTGACTCCTCCAATGGAAGTAAGGCACTGATCTAAGTTGCATTTGTTCTTTGTGATTCAGTATTTATTTGTGTTCACCCGGAGCTTGCTACAAATTGAAAATTAATGAGTATCTTTTACTTTGAAGTATTGTTATTATAATTATCTCATGCTCCAAATGATTGATATTATTGATGAACAACCAATGTTAGAGTAATTGGGTATTTACTTTATTAATTAAACAATATTTGTTTAGTTACGTAAAGTTCCCTTTTACCTCTTTTCGCTTAAGCTAACATTAGGTGCATAATAATTAATTAATTTATTAATTATTATTGTCCAAGCCTAGGGTTTTCATCTATATGTAGTTGAAAACTATCTTTTGTATCATTATTCATTTTACATTTTCAGGTGAATACATTGCTCCACATTCTTGAGCATTTCCTTTGTTGTTTCTCTTTGTTTCTCCTTGTAACAGGTTATTTGCTTGCAAAGATCTTTTGGGCTTCTATGGTGTTGTATCTTCTCAACTCCAACATGGTACTAGAGCTTCATATTTGTAGCTGCTTGTTCTTGTTTTGAGATTTTGCATTGGAAGCAAATCTAGGGCTCTAAGGTTTCTTTTGGGTGGATTCAACATACTCCATTTTTTGGGTTCACTTTGGGCTCAAATGGACACTACCATTGGATTCGTAGTGCCCAAAAACCCCTAAAATGACTGTCAAATCATCGATTTTAGTTACAATCAATTTGGAAGGCAAAATTTATTTTTTGCCCTAGGGCCATATAGAACAAAAATAGCAAAAAAAAAAAATCAAAAAAATCAAAATCTATGGTTTTTTGATTAATTTTTTGTGCGGCCAGTGCAATTTTCTTTCATCGTCCGATGGCCACCATCCATCGTTCTCGCTCCGCTCGGCCTCCCTGCACTCCGTCGTCGGCATTCGCTGCACCCCGAGCTCTGCCGACACGGCCGCCACCCACTCCGGTCGCCATCCAAGCTCCGCTGAGCTCCTTGCGCGCTCCCTGCCTCGACCACCACCGAACCTGCCGACACCTGGTCTCCGCCACTGAGCTCATCGCCGACGTTGCCGAGCTCAGCTCATTTTGCCAACTCCACAGACCCTGCCCAGCTCAACCGCCTCCGAGCCCACCGACATGAGCTCACCGACCCGAGTCGGCTCCTCCAGCCCCCGCAGGCTTCTAACACCCACCGCCCGGTCACATGGGTGACTGCGGGTTCTGCCCAGTCGCCAACCCCGTAGTCGTCCATATGGCCAGGGGCCGATTTTTTTAGCCCTTGAGGGCTGTGAGAGGATTTTTTTTTCCCCTTTGGAGTAGCTTGCGCTAAATCGGGTGTAGAATGGGCAATTTTTCTCGGTTTTTCACAAACGAGATATCTCGGAAAGCTGGTTCCGGCACCATTCCAATGGAACTAGTATTTTTTCCTGATTTTGTAGTTTTGCTACCTTTTTTGCTAGTCAAAGTCAGAACATGGTTTTTTCACTCCAAGGGGTGTATCTTTTGCGTCCGAACTCCGTTTTGCGCAAACGAATAGGTGTTGGAAAGGTGTTATAGTGCTCTTTCTAGATTTATAGTCTATTTTACCGATTCATTTACCAAGTATTTTTTATTCAGCTCTGTGTGTTTTTGCACTTTGCTCAATTACTTGGTCATCTTGGCTCCTACATGGGGTTTGTTTGCATTGGATGGGTTATATTGATATGTTTTATCATTGCTGAGATCGTTAGTCTCTAAATTTTTCATTTGAGGAGTTATCATGGGTTTTTCTACTCACCCTTTAGTTCTTCTGGAACGGGGTAATTATGAGTCATGGGCAAAGCGTATACTTACACATTGTAGGTGGCTTAATATTTTTCCTTATTTGTATGATCTCATACCTGAACCAGCAACTTTAGAGGGTAGATTAGCATGGGATATTATTAGAAATCACATTGCAGGAGTTATATTGTCTAGTGTTGATCATGACACTATGTTGGTTATATCGGACATTGATTGTCCTCACCCACTTTGGACACGTCTTTGGGAGATCTATGGAGACTCTATTCTATCTCCATTCCTAGAGGATCCTGCTTTAGATTGTCTCATACCCATTGCTTGGAGAGAGAATACACCATTTGATCATGATACTTTAGAGGAGCTTGAGTATTTAGACACCCTTACTTATTCCGATGGATCAAAGGTTTGTCTCAAGTTCCTACTCTTCAGACTGAGACTTCATCAGCATCTCTTGTTGTTCTTGATTCAGTGCAGTAGGGAATCATATATCTTCTAGACATAGCTACTTTGGACTCTTATGTTGCAAACATATCTTTCTTGTTTGTGGAGTCCTATATTGCAGATTTGGAGGATTATTTTGAGGACATTCATCTCCTCTACCTTGACAGTTAGGTTATCACTATTCGCCCACCATTATCTGTGCATTCAGAGGTTGCATTTTAGTATTCTCCACATCAGTTTGGATTTGGCATTATTTGTTTCCATTCAGATAGTGAGACTCTTCAGCATCCTATCATGGCACACATCTTGAGACAGATTGGTTCATCATTCTTCATAGGGTTTCTTCGATATAGGTCAATGGATCAGTTTCTTTCCAAGGGGAGGAATATCATTTGCCACTTTAGGATCTCCTTTTGGATTCTACATCAGGCATCTACCATTGTGATAGGAGTTTCTTCATTGTGGGGGGGCCTTCTTCTCTCTTTCTATCTCTCCTATGGAGATCATTGTACATGTACTTATATGATAGAAGTTGTCTATGGGGGCTATCATGTTATCCACCTCATATCCTTCTTTCATTAGCGCATTACATTCCTTCCTTGCATTCTATTTTTGGGAGGAGTTTTATTCCCAATGGGTTTTCTCCTTTACCCCATTTCATTTAGTTTGCATTGATTTTGTACATGGGTACCTAATCAGGCCTTGTTGCCGAGACCCATTACTTTTGCTTTCAGTAGCATCTTCTAGGTTTTAGCTTCTCCCTATGTCTATCTTAAGGGGGGGTGTTAGAGTAATTGGGTATTTACTTTATTAATTAAACAATATTTGTTTAATTACGTAAAGTTCCTTTTTACCTCTTTTCACTTAAGCTAACATTAGGTGCATAATAATTAATTACTTTATTAATTATTATTGTGCAAGCCTAGGGATTTCCTTTTTAGGGTTTTCATCTATATGTAGTTGAAAACTATCTTTTGTATCATTATTCATTTTACATTTTCAGGTGAATACATTGCTCCACATTCTTGAGCATTTCCTTTGTTGTTTCTCTTTGTTTCTCCTTGTAACAGGTTATTTGCTTGCAAAGATCTTTTGGGCTTTTGTGGTGTTGTATCTTCTCAACTCCAACAATCAATTCTATTTAGTATTATCCCATTCTGTTAAACTATTGAGTGAGATTATCTATTATGGTTAATATTGTTTATAATTATGGTGCAGAGGTTATAAACACATTTATCACCCTCCCAAGTCTTGCAGATCCCAAAGTGTAGGAGGTCCTTAAAATCTTCGCCAGTTGGCCTAGAGGAGATCCAATAGGAATGTGACACTTGTCACAAGGCTAATGGATGAAGGTGGAGCACATTTTGGGGAATGTGCTTAGTTAAGAGGATGTAAGAGAGATTAATGCATGATTGAGAGTGTAAGAGAAGGTGGGTGAGGATGTAAGAGATATTAATGCCTTTCTAAGAGGCATTAATATTTGGGTAAGAAAGTCAAATAAATGGATTTATTGAAGGAATATTATCAAAGAATATGCTTTTGTGAGGGAAAATAGGTTAATTAGATAATTAAAAGAAATTATTTTCATGTGAAAGTTGGTTAGTTGATCAGGGGTTTAGTTTGACCAAGGTTGAGTCAAAAGCTAGAGAATGGGTAATGATGATTAGGAGTTAATTAATCTAGAATTAATCAACTTGAAGGGATTTGGGGATTGTGATATTTGACTTAAATAATTTGATTTATCAAATTAGATGAGAGGACTTTAAGGTTTTAATTAAATAAATTGATTTATTTAATCAAACATGATGAACATTAGTGAGTAGGAAGTGAATTAATCAAATAAACTTAATTACTTGATTAATAGTAGAAATGATGTTAATTAATTAGAATTAGGTGTATAATGTCAATTAGGATTATTTGTGTGTCTAAATTTTTCCCCTCTTTGAACAAATTTTCCGATTGCATTGGTTCAAAGACTGATGTTTTCAAGATCAAAATTCAATTTTTTTAAATTTTTTTGGATGCCCTACTATTGCCCCAGCAGAAAGAATTACATTGCTACATTGCCCCATCGAGAGGTCGGGCAAAAATTCTAATTTTTGGGTCGATCTCATGAAAAAGAGGTTCAAGATGGTGAAATGAGAAGGTTAGACTAATAGATCTATATTATGATGTTGATGCAAATTAGATGGTTGCAAGATTCTTAGAATAACAAATCTATATTATCCTAAAAAACTTAAATGATGATGCAATGCATATGAGATGGATGGTGTTTCCTATTATGATGATATTCCATGATATCATGTTAGTGTGAAAGAGGATAGAAGAATGAAAAGGATCAACCCTTGATTTCAAGAAGATACAAAAGTCCAACAAGTCTATAAGTCATCGAGACTTTATTAGATATGATGATGAGTGATGATGATGTTTTTCTTATCTAGGGATTAGGGATGTAAAGAGAATAATGTTCCTTATGTTTGATGATACACATAAATACGATGCATCAAGGTATGAGCTACTAGGATGTTGTGGTATCTAGTGCGGTGGACTTTGACTCAAAAAACAAATAGGAGTATGCTTGTTCACACTTGACATAAAAAATTGTGTCAGGATGTACTTCAAACATTTGAAAAATCTTGGACCAAAACATAGAAAGGAAAAACCTTCCCATGTAATAGTCAACAATCTATTCAAAATATCCTCCATACATACTTAACAAAGCAAGTATTGCCAAGGTTATATTATAAGAATATCCAAAAAGCATGACAAATGAAAGATAATGATCAATGCGTCATTCCTTTCTCTCTAAATCATTTTGATTAGACATCATCGAGAGGTCATTGGAATGAGCGCAATAAGATAAGTCAAAAGAAAAGATCAAGTACACAAAGAAGTCAATGTCCTTCATACCACTAGCCAAGACTAAACTATGGTGATGTCTGATGTCCATTGTAGGAAGGATGCATCTTTGGACATGATTTTATTAGATGATTGTGAGACTAATGGGATGATGGGCTATCAATACAAAGAGTTAACCAACTTGTTTACCTACAAACATAGACTTAAGACCCGTACGTTGGAGTTAACACTTCAATTTTCTATTCTTTTTTTTTATTGTGTCACCAAACGGTGGAGATGATGATTGATTTATTGTGAGTGGATGTTTATTGCAGGTGAATGTGAATCAAGATGGATGATTTTGGATTTTTTTGAATATTTTTAGGTATTTTGAAATGTTTTGAGGCTGTTTTTGACCTTTTCAAAATGTGTTACAAATGTTTTGATTTTAAAAATTTCTAATGTTTTTGTGTTTTCTAAGATTTTGACCAAGAAACTAACCTAAGGACCTATCCTAGGGCTCTCAAGGGCTGATCAAAGACTAGCCTTTCCTACGTTATACACATAGAGACCACTTAGTTTGACTAACATAGCTCATTTATTGATGAGATATGAACAATTGGACTGCTAGTTTATTGTGCTAGACACCTAAAGGACATATGCCAGGAGCCTCGAGAGCTGATGAAATATTATCCTTGCCTACACTATACATGTAGAAGCCTCGTAGTTCAACATGATGACTATGTTTTTGAATTTTTCTTATTTTTTGATTTTTTGGTTTTATGAATATTTTGGATTTTTTGATGTTTCAGGAAGATTTCAAGGATATAAATGAATCTGATCTGATGTAGGTATAAGGACATACCCCCAACATGATGTGATAGACTGCCCCGATATAGGAAGGACAAACTAAAATTAGGAAAATACCGAGAAGTACTAAAAGGGAACATGATACCAACACAAGATCAAGCTATGATGCAAACACAAATGGGTGATGAAACAAATATGGAATGTGATGGGTAAATGCAATGAAAAGTGATGCCGAAAAAAGCCAAAGAATCTATGGTGGATGAAAAGTGCTCTATTTACTCAAGGCACCCGATTTTTAGGTTTTCACCAAGGTGCTTTCCCAAAGTACCACCGAAGTGGTTTTCACTAGAGGATGATTTTATTCTTTACTATTTTCAATCCCTTTTCTATTTTTATGGATTTTCATATCTTTTTTGAGTTTTTGTATTTTTGGATTTATACGTTGCAAGCTTAGGCATACATTTTTTTGAGATGGGAGCTATTAATCGACTCCTATAGAGTTTTACCTTCAGGTGTGGATAATTGATATGCTCCTGATTTGTAACTTGTTGTGATAATGAAGGGTCCCAACTAGTTGGGTTCAAACTTTCCTTTGCTATCTATATTTGGTACATTCTTTTGATTTTCCTTCAACATGAGCTCTCTAGATTGGAAGGATTGACCCTTGATCTTCTTATTATATCTCCTTTTGAGATGGTTTTGATAAACATGTAGGTGGTTCAAAGAATCCATGCATCGCTCATCCAATAACTCCATCTCATTCAACCGTGACACCCAATACTCTTCATCATTAATAAGATTTTTCAATGATATTCTCAAGGATGGGAGCTCAACCTCAATGGGCAAGATGGATTATGATCTATAGACCAGGGAGAAAGGGGTTGCACCTATAGGTGAGTGGATACTTGTTCGGTAGACCCATAAGGTAGGGTTCAATGGTAGGCACTAGTCATGACTAACTTTATTGACTATTTTCTTTAGGATTTTCAAAATGGTTTTATTCATAGCCTCAACTTGGCCATTTCCCAGGGGGTAATATGTGGTGGAGAAGCGATGTTGGATATTAAATTTTTGGCATAGCTCATGAGCATATTGGTTTTTGAAGGGTGTTCCATTATCAGAGATAAGGAATTAAGGAACATCATAATAGGAAATGATGTAGTTCAAGATGAATTTAGAGATCTACTTCCTTGTGATATAGGTCATGGGGATGGCCTCTACCCACTTTGTGAAGTATTTTATGGTGATGATAATGACCTTGTGTCCATTAGATGAGGTGGGTGTGACTTTTTCAATGAGGTCGAGCCCCCATTGTGGAAATGGCCAAGGTGTTACAATTGGCTAGAGCTCTTGAGTTGGTACATGGATAAGGTCTCCATGTTGTTGGGTTGCATACATTTTCAGACATAGTCATGAGCTTCTTTCTCTATAGTAGGCTAGTAGTACCCCGTCCTTAGCAGTTTCTTGGCCAAGGTCATACCACTAGAGTGTGAACCACAAATATCATTGTGTACCTCTATTAAGACAATAAAAGCTTCCTTGGGGTTGAGGCATCGCAATAGGGGTCCTTTGATACTCCTACGGTAAAGGGTGTTACCTAAGATGACAAAGTGAGATGAATTTTTAATGAAGTTTTTCCTGAGGTTTGGGGTGATGTTGATAGGGAGGACTCCTATTTTCAAGTAGTTGAACATGTTGTGGTACCAAGGATCACTAAGACTAACGAGTTTGCATACAAGCTCAGATTCAGGTACCTTGAAAGGTGGTATGAGAAGCTACTCTACAAGGAATTCATGTTTATGGATGTTCCTTGGGATATCTAACAATGATCCAATCATAGCCATAGTGTCAACTGCTCTATTGTTTACCCTCAATATTTGCTCAAATGTTATGTCAATGAAGAACTCTTGGAGATCCTCCACCAGATTTTTGTACGAGGTAAGTTTATCATCCTTAGTTTGATATTCATCATTGAATTGATTGATAATTTGTTGTGAATCCCCATAGACCTTGAGTGCCATAATTTTACATTGTATCACAATCTAAAGTCCTATGACAAGAGGTTTGTACTCTACAATGTTATTGGTATAAGGGAAAGACAACCTCTATGATTTTTGGATATAATCCCCTTGTAGTGTGATGAAGAGGATTCTTGCTCTTGACCCATGTTGTGTGTATGATTTGTCAAAGTATACCTTCCAATGTTCTACAACATTCAAGTTGAAGATTGACTCATCTGGAAACTCTGATACTAGTGGGTTCTCAACATATATAGGTATGTAGACCAATTGATTTACAATTACCTATCCCTTGATGGATTTTCATTCCACATATAACCCACTTAGCCATTCATCTTCTGAGCATTTATTTGGATAAGAGATACTTGAGGCGATCAATCTTGGTGATAAGCTCAATCCGGTGGGCCAACATATAGTGCTTGAATTTTTGTGATGTAAACATGACTGCGAGGAAATATTTCTCAATGAGTGTTTAGTTTAGCTCATGTCACACCAAGGTTATATTGATGTAGTAGATAGCTCTTTCTTTCCTTGTTTCATCATGCTGAGCAAGAAGAGCACCAAGAGATTTTGTTGTAGATTATATGTCGAGGATCAATGGTTTGTTTTGGATTGGTGGCATGAGGATTGGCAGTGTTAGAAAGTATTCCTTGATTTGGTTAAATTCCTAATCACATTTGTCATCCCACTTGTAGGCTACTCCCTTGTGAAGGATATGAAATTATGGGATGGTTTTATCGGCCAATTGTGCTATAAATATTTTGATTGATTGATGCCTTCCCTATAGACCTCTCAGTTATTTCAGTGTTTGTGGGGCCTCCATGTCTAAGATTTCCTTAAATTTTGCTGGATCTATTTTGATTCCTCTCATCGACACAAATTATCCCAAGATATTTTTCAAAATTAAACCAAAGACACATTTATTTGGATTCATTCATACCTTATGTTCTTCTAGTCTATTGAAGATTAGGCCTAGTGTCGATATATGGTCTTGAAGTTTCCTTGATTTTTCTAGTATTTCATCCACATAGTCCTTTATGGATTTATGGATCATGTCATGAAAGATCAAGTTCATAGTCCTTTGGCAGGTATCTATGACATTCTTTAGCCTGAAGGGAATCATGTTCCAACAGTAGGTGCCCCATGGATAGGTGAAAGTTGTTTTATGTTGGTCTTCCTTTGCAATCATAATGTGGTTGTCTCCTAAAAATCCATCCATCAATGATAGCATTTCATGCCCTACTATTAGGTCTACTATCATGTCAATGTTGGGGAGAGGGAAGTCATCCTTCAAACATTCTTTATTTAGGTCTTTGAAATTGGTGCAGACTCGGATGCTCCCAATGGGCTTGGAAATAGGTACAAGGTTAGAAACCCATTCTAGATAATCAATGGGTTGGATGAATCTAGCGTCAAGGAGTTTTTGTAGCTAAAATTTGATGAGTAGGGCAATCTGCGGATGTATCTTTCTCAATTTATGTCTCACAAGTTTTTCCTCTAGATAGATTACTAGATGATGAGCTACTACTTCTAGGCCAAGGCTTGGCATGTCGGTGTATGTCCATGCAAATTTCACTTTCCTTTCCTTTAGGAATGTTGCTATATTTTCTTACTCCTCTGTTAAAAGTGACTTTGAGTTGAAAGTGATGTATGGGGTCTCTTAAGTTCCTAAGTTCACTTGGTTGCACTTCTCTGCTAGGACCGTTTATTTCTCTTAATGAATGGCACTAAGGGGAAGGTTGAATCCCTCATCCTTTGGAACCTCAGAGAGTTTTTCATCATTAGATACACTATTTTTTTTCTATTTTTAGATCAGAAAGTGCCATAATGATGTTTTCATTGAAGGATCGAGACATTCTCTTAGATTTTCAATTTTGCGACTAAAAGATTCAATCATTTCCCTATAGTATGCATGCATATCTAGCTGTATATAAAACCCTTATTTGTGATCTCCATATGGTAGAAAATCCCTTAGTCCCATGAATTCAAAGAGAGCCTCATCATTTTCAAATGTATCTAAGATCGTTGTTCCTCATTGGTCACAATCGATGAGTTGGGGGTAAACGATCTTTAGTTCAGTAACTTGGTTACATGACACAAATGAAATGGTGGTGATCATGAAAAGAGAGGAATCCTCATCATATAGGTCATTTATATTCAATGTATAGTTATCTATGGGTAGGCTAGTGGATAGCAGTAATTGAGGAGGAGCTTTAACTTCTTTAATAGGGGTACACTTGCCAAGAATGGTTATCTTCATAGGGGTACATCTAGGTCCAAATTTTTTAAGGAGCTTCTTAGGAATGGTAGGTTCTAATAGGATGTTGTCATTTTTCCTGAGCTTTTCATTCTTGTTGTAGCCCCAGTCAAACATTAACTATAGACAGTTATTGTTGTCCTCCATGGGAAGATCAGGTATGGGTTTTTCATCTTCATACAATAGGCTTGATACATCCTTTTCATCCACCAAATATTTGCTTAGGTCTCCCCACTTTTTGAAGGTGGCAGGTTTAGTTTTGAAGGTCAAATATATTGTGTCAATTGGCCACAATTTTCCATGAGATCTAGGAGATTGAGGTAACTATCCTATCACAAAGGAACTCTTCTTCAATTATAGTCCCCACACCCATTATCTTGGATTACAGACTTAATGTCTGAGAGATTTGAGATGGAAGGTATCTTTGTCTCAGATGTGGAGGCTAAAGTGGATGGGTCGACATAGGGGGATGTGGGTCCCTCATTATTTTTTGGAACTTGGGGGATCTTGTAATATTTGGCTTCTAGATTCTTGCAATAATAGAAAGGTTTGAGGTTGCCATGGATCGTGACTTCTTGATTTTGGTAAGGGAATTCAAAAAATTGGTGGAATGTAGATGTGATAGGTTACATCCCATGGATCCATGGACACCCTAAGAGAATATTGTAGGGAAGATCAAGGTGAAGGATCTGACAAGTAGTTTTTATGATTGTCGGCCCCACTTGAATGGGGAGTTGAATGGTGCCTTGGTACACCTATTCTTGATCATTGTAGGCCTTGATGGTAATACATTTTCCATTTTTGATGAAATACTTTGAAAATCCCATATTTTTTATTAGCTATAGGGTACAAATATTCAAACCTACAACCCCATCCACCAAGACCCTTTTGACCTTGTTCTTATGGACTAAGACTTCCATGTGGAGTGTAGAGTTATGAGATGGTTAGTTTGGGAGATCATGCTTAGAAAATGTGAGGAGATGTAGTGTAGTGATATGTCTAACCATAGCTTGAACTTGGTCTGCATCAAGGTCTATGGGGACACAAGATGCAACCAATGCCTTCTCTAGGATGTCCCTATGTGCAAGTGATATTTTTAGCAACTCTTTGATGGAGATTTGGGTGGGGGTATTTTTTAGTTGTTTCAAGATGCTATAACTATTAGGATTAGATTTCAAATTGGCATGTGGTACTCTTGGTGGTGGCAATGGTCCAGGGATAGAGATCTTTCCGGTGTGTGTGGTGAGTCCACACTTTTCTTTAGACCCTCTAATATTGACAACCATTAAAAACTCCTCCAATGACATTACAACATGGTCATAGACATGGTTTACATTAGTGTAATTATTTTCTTTACCATTGTTGTGTCCTTTGTTGTAATCCGGTATGAGATTTGTGTACATCTTGAGATCTTGAATTCCTAGTGGTTTTTCAATGGTTATGGTCTTATTGTCAATGAGGTCCTAGATAAGATTCTTGAGTCTCATACAACTAGATATTGTGTGTCCAAGCTTGATCTTGTGAAAATAACAAAGATACTTCTCATTATACCATGGTAGTTTAACTTGAGGTTCTTGGTAATTTTCATAAAAATGGAGTGTCATGAGGTTTTCTTGCACTAGCTATTGCACGATGGATTCAATGGGTTCCCACAATGGTGTGTACTTGTGTTTTGGTGGATATTTGTTCCTTGGGGGTTGTCCTCCTTCATAACTCACATTGTTCACCGTTTGATTATTTGGTTGTTGTTATGATGGGATGTTTTGATGAATGGATTATTGCATGTTGATTTCATGAGTGTTTTGTAGGTATGCTTGTGTGTTTTTCCTTGGAGCACTAATAACAATTTTTGAATCAATGACACCATCGTTGGTAACATTTTTATTTTTAGCCCATGTGCGAGGTTTGTCATTATATCTTGTCGATGGTCTATTGTCTTGGTACATAGGTGTGCCCCCTTGTGCTATAACAACTCTTTCTATGTTGATAGCTTTCAGGATTAGTTGGTCATATGTCATGATGCATTGAATTTTTAGATGGAAGGACAAACCTTCTTCAAGGTTAGAGATAATGGTTCTAATTTTTTGTTCCTCTAGCATAGATCATTTGCTTTTTCCTGGCCTTGGATCTCCATCATTGTAGGAAAGATGCAAATGTCTCTCCCTTAGCTTGTTTGAGGCCAAATAATTCCTCCAGGCTTATTTCCATGCCTAGGTTAAATGAGTAGTTTTGTATGAACAAGTCCATGATTTCTTGGAACTTCTTGATTCTAGGAGGTAAGCGGGAGAACCATTCCATTGCTAGACCAACCAAGCTTCAGGGGAAGAGTCACATCAAATAGGAATTATCATATGCTACTTCCATACAATGTACGTGGAATTCTCTAATGTGATCCTCAAGATTTTTGTTTCCTTGGTATTTGTCAAATTTCAGTATTTCGAAGCCTTGTGGGAATGGAACCATAGAAATGCTTCTATCAAATGGATAGGGGAAAAAAATTCCTTGTGTGAGTGATTTCTTTTTTTTCTTGATTGTATGTCTTGTATTTGTTGTGAGAGTAACTTGAGTTATGTGGAAAGATCATTTTATGGATCAGGTGGTGGAATGTACGTGTTTGGGGATGGTATTGTTTTTTGGGTGAAGGATGGGGTGGCTTGTGTGTTAAAGTTAAAGGCATTTTTTGTGTGTTCATAAAAGGTTGCTGGAAGCTAAGCAATGCTTGTTGGTATGCCTATTGTTGTTCCAACAATGCTTGTTGTTGGGCTTCTTGTTGAGTCAATAGTGATTGTTGTTGGGCTTGTTGTTGTGTTATTTGTTTCTTTTGTGCTATCAATGCTTGTTCTTGTGTGTGTTTTTGTAACATCGCTTGAGCTTGTGCTTGAGCTTGTCCATGCACTTGTTGTTGTGCCTATTGTGTGGCTTGTTTTTGTTGTAGAAAAGCTTGCACTTATGCTTGGGCTTGAGCTTGATCTTGTGCTTGTTGTTGTGTGGCTTGTGTGGCTTGTTGCTATTGTAGAAAAGCGTGTGCTTGTTCTTGTGCTTCAACTTTCTCTTAAGCTTGCACTTGAGCTTGTTAGGCTTGAAATTGTTGCAAGGCCTTTTGGTAAGATTGTTGTGCTACTTGTAATGTGATACTATATTGATTTTCCGTATTTGGATTCAAAGCTGAAGGTGTGGGATTTTCTTGGATGGGTGTGAGATGATGTGACAAGAGGTTGTTGGGGTGGTTGTTGAGGTTTTTATTGAGTGATGACAAGGGACTGAGTGATGGATTGTATGGTTGATATGCTTAGTCCTTGGAAGACTAGATTTTGGGATGTTTGAGGTGTGGTAGATGATGTGATGATTGGTTGAGAGATTTGGGTTGATGCCACTTGGTGTTGAGATATCAGTGGCATGTTTGGAGGATTTGGTATGATAGATGTGTTGACTTGATTTGATTGGTTTGGGATTGATGTGTTTAATGAAGGGATTTTCCCTATACCTTGAATGGGTGTGGATGATGATGTGAAGATAGGAAATTGTGGAAATATTTGTGACATTTTCCCTTGTGGAAGTGAGGATGAAGCATTGAAAGTACCCATTTTTCCAAATAAATACACTTGTCCTTGTGAGATGTTGGGATTATAGCCTTGTGTATTAATGGAATATGTGGGGTAGCATGGAAAGTGGTTGAATTATTTGTATCATGGAAGATGAGCGAAACATATGGTTGCTTAGGGTCTTGTGGGATGGTGTCTAGCATACCTAATATGATGTTGGCTTCCAAATTTTGGTTGTTGACAAGTGGATTCCCTTGAAGGGCTTGGAGTAGTGAATTTCCCTTAGTGATCATAGATTGACATGGGGCGTGAGATGATGATGGTTGTATTATTGGTTGGATAATTTTTGGGAATGAAGGTGTGAATGATGTTTGTGGTATATTCCCTAAAGTTTGTTCAACAATGGTGCTCACATAAAAATCGGAAGGAATTTCAGCCCCTTCTTTTGCCAATGCCAATAGGTATTGGGTAGGATTGAGCCTCATGACTATGTTGATAAGCTTGTGAGTTTCAGGATTTTGAACTAGTTTAATTATTTCATCTTGGGACAGATCTCTTTGAAGTTATTTGTGACATCCTCCACTTGAAAACCTCCCTCTTGAGAATCTTGAGGTAGTTGAGGGGGATTAAGTGGAAGGTTGATAGAAACCCTAGGGTTGAATTCTGTTTGACTTAAATCACTTGAGGTGGATGTTTCTTTGTTTTGCTCCATGATCTTCTTGTGTTGCGACCTTGTTTTGAGCATAAAATTAGGATCAACTTTTAGGAATATGGGAGGTGAACCTTTAACTGCTTTGGTTGATCTAAACTTTAAGTACAAAAATAAATTCTAGGATGTTGTGAGGATCAAATAATGATGATGTGATAAGTGAAGGACGAATGGTATGGATATTTTGAACTTTTGAGAACTTTGGATCAATACTAGACCTTATGATTTTTTATTTTGATTGGTTTAATTTGGATAATAAACTTGTAAATCCTAAGATGTTAGATGTGATCTTGGGATTAACTTGTCCAAAATGGGTTCTAATTTAACTAAATGTGTGAGAAAGGATTCATCCCCATAGACCTAGCCAAACAAGGTGATTTTTATTTTGATCTAAGTATTTACCAAAAGTCTAGCATAGATGATTTTTCCAAATTTCTAAAAAAATGTTTGTAAGATGGGTTTGATAAATGTTGAAAAATGGAAGTGTTGGTTTTGATCCTAGATGAACCTAAAAAGACTTTGTTTACAAGACTAAGGAGTTGAAGAACATTCTATTTCCTATAAAGTTCTTCAAAAATCATAGGGTTCATACTAAGCATACATGCTCGAATTGTTGATTGAAATAAGTCTATCAAACCTTGTTACCTTCTTGCTTATCTTGTGGTATTGTCTCAGGTTAAACTTTCTAATGTTTCTTCTAATCGCCTTTTGATTATGACACCTAAGTTTGAAATGATAGCATAAAGACTTTTTCTTTGGAATCTTGACTTTGTAGGAAATCACAAAGTCAAACACATGTCTGGGGTTCAATTGTCTTTTTATCTTGATTAAATGGATAATTTTTACCACATCAACTCATCTTGTTTAAATTCCAAACTAAATGTTTGTCTTAGCCCCTTTTCATTACACAAGGTCCATTATGTGAAAATCAAAGAGTCATGGCCATAGTTTCCCTAGGTTGACTTTGGAGAGAGAAAATTAAGATATGAGCCCAAATATTTAGAAGCCTCTAAGGATAAAATCCCTAGGGACAAGTAGTAATAATTGGATTCTTCAAAGATATTCACTCTTTCCAAAGGGTTTGAAATTTTGATGACCTGTTAAATGTTTTTTTTTCAATGTTTGAGATCCAAGCAATGTGTTTAATTGACTTGAAAAATGTACAATCCTAGGTTGCAAAGATACTACTTATTGAGTCCCCACTCAGATTTTTGTAAACACTAAGACAAAGCAAACCACTAGAGATTTGGAGACACTAGATCCCCTCCGTGACACACACTTCTCGGCACCACCAAATCTCAAAATATTGAATATCCAGAGATCCTAAGGATTTTACTATTTTAACTTTGAATAGTACAAATGTGGGCCAGCCTTGGAATGGTCGTTCCTACACCAGAAAGCATAAGGTTTTTGGTCACTAAATAAATGGTTTGTAGTAAGGGCTTTCATTCAAGGTGGCCATGCATGCAACAAGATTAGCTCAATATTATGGTCAATCAAGAGGCCCCCTAGTCTCTTCCTAAGAAGATATTTTAATGTATCACATAGATACTAAGGGTGACACTTATCGGTATGACACATCTGCACCTGTTGTTAATAAATTTCACCACAACACATTTTTATATAGTGATTGAAAGAGCTTAGCTTTAGCTTGTTATTGCTTGGGTCATTCCCTCCTTTTGAAGCAGGGAGGAAGGCTTTCTAAGGATAGAAAAAAGCAAGGAAGTACATTTGTGGTTCGACCACCAAGATCACTTGAAGCAAAAGGAGGGGACACACACAATGCCTTTTCCTCACACTAGCATGGGGTTCATTTCTAGATCTAAATTGAAATATGTGGGTGATTAGACAACAACTGTCAAAGGAATGCTTTTGATCCTCAAAATCGCCAAGTGGCGTAAGAGAAGTGCATACACATTCATATGACAAGAATTATAAACCACACAAAAAAAAGACAAGTTCTTTTTAATCCCAAAAGTAAAGGCGAGTTCATTTTAAGCTCCAAACTAAGTGTGATTTTTCCTTGTTCAATTTTATTCTACAAAGAAATGTCTATTAAATTTCTAAGTTTAATTTTAACCAACTTGAAATGATCAAATCAATGTTTAATTTTAAACCCAAAGTAATGCTAGTTAGCCTAAAAGAGAAAAAGAAAAAAGAAAATGGATACTCTAAGCTATTACAACAAGCATTTAAAAATTCTTTTTAAAGTTCAATGACCACTTTTCCAAGTCAAATCTTCTTGTTATTTGATTCTCATGTGAGAGAGACCACTATTGTTTCTTGATGCAAACCTATAAAGATTCACAAAGCTATCAAAAATAAGATTTATTTCAAAGAATCAATGAAGCATACAATGCTATCACAAAAAAAGGTACACCTTCCATGCAAAGTTTCTATAAAAAATAATGGTTATAATGCTAAAAATCAAAATCTATACGACCCCAAAAAACCATATTCAATAAACAATGAAAGGCAATAAAATCGAAATGTAAGATTGCAATCCTTTATGCTCAAGATCTAGTATTTTTTGCTTCATTGAAACCACGTTGCATGATTCAAGTAAAAAAATTATTTACCAAATGAACATTATGAAGTGATAATTGTTGTTATTTCAATACTCTAAACACTTTAACAATAAATAATACAGACCACATACCCAAGGTTGTCGCCTTCAATAGAGATCATTTTAAATCAAAATCAAAATCTAAAATAAATAAAGCTTTGTCACGTGCAAGATCATATGTGAGCAATTTACTTGAAAGAGTTACTAATACAATGCTTTTTCAGAAAGGCACGAACTACCAATTATGTAATACACCAGTCGATATTAAATAGAAAAAAAGACTCTACCAGTGTGCACAACTTGAAGGTAATGAACAGAGACAAATACTTTATATTCCTCTCTAATGTATATTAATGAAGCCACAGTTCAGCTAGTGGCACACATATAGCATTAAATTTTGGTTTCATTGGTATTTATAATACTCCACAATGTGATATCAATATTTTTAATGAAATTCACCTAACTTAAAGAAAATCCAAGTACAATTTCTATTCAAACCTTGCTTTGGGAAGTTTCTACAATACGTAACAGTTTGCAATAGGTGAGATGAAAAATCAAGTATCTAATATATTGAAATGACATCTGTAGTAAGTTGAATGGTTATATATTCAAAAAATAGAAATCCTACGCCTATAGACCATAATCTCAGAGTAAAATACCATGTTTCACCAGAGTAGCAACAATAGTAGTATTGAATCAAGCAACAAAATAGGTAGGCGCATTATCAATAGTAGCTTAAACTGCCATGAACTCACCTAAAATATAATATTTCAGTATTACAAACAAATTTGAACTTCAAAGATTCAATGCATCCTAATCTTTTCATGGAATTTATTGCATGGAGAAATTATAAAGATGGTGTGACCTGTGAATAAATAGTACATGCGAATCTTTTCTTGCCATTTGGTGTAGAAGGTATGTGAGCTTGGAAACTTTCAAGCAACTGTGATGTGGAATGCAGTGTGGGCCTTACACCGAATCAAGTGCGATGAATGCAGATTATGTAGCGACTTTGTCCCCCAGTTACTAAAAAAAAAGAAGTTTATGACAAACATGTATTACAAGTTCTTGATTTTCTTAAAGAAAAGTGATTTATAGAGCTATTCACACACCAACAAAGATTCTTAAGAGTCATAGTAAAGATTATTCAAGAATGATGCTACACCGGTAAAGAATTCCACAGGAAGAGTAGTGCACACAAAGCTTAAAGTTTTTATAAATAGAGACAAAGACGTATTTTTATCTGCTGCATTAATCGATATGAAACAAATAGCATGTGATATTCAAATTTTGCAGTCAAAGCATTAATTTGATGCATTCATCTTAGGTGACAGAGTAAACATAATGAAGATGAATCCAATTTTTTATCTATGATTTTGTAATCTAATAAGCTTGAAGGGGATGTAAAAGAAGTAACAAACAAAGAGTTTGCAGATAAATCCTTAATTTGATGATATTTAGAAACAAATACTTTGTAGTCAAAGAATGAGTTTCTTTTAAAACTTTATTCGACCTCCTCTTGAATTAAACTCTACAATTGGAAAGAATAAAGAAAATTTAGTCTTCCCTCTTCAACTTATAACCATGGTGGGCGCTAGAATATGAATGCTAAACCAACATTTTTCTCAAAAAATGACAAATATTAGCATCATTATGCAATTTAAACAAAGAAAATAAAGCATTCCTATGAGATACTTGATCATGCTAAGTATGCAAACAATATAATAAGAAAACAAAGAAGCTAAATGAAAGCATATAAAGCATATTCAAACTCTATCCCATAGTGGGAGTGGTGCTCCTTTGATGTGGATAGAATTCCCTTTCCCACCCCCTTTGATAAGCTTCCAAGATGTGATGAAAATGCAAGTGATGGTGATGAATGTTCCTATAGTGGGAATGCTTCAAATTGTGGATGAATCTTCAAAAGAGAAGGCCACTATTTATAGGGCTTAAGGGTTGAAGAATGAAGAGATTGGAAGAATTTGAGATTAAAGGAGAGCCAATAGGAATGTGACACTTGTCACAAGGCTAATGGATGAAGGTGGAGCATATTTTGGGGAATGTGCTTAGTTAAGAGGATGTAAGAGAGATTAATGCATATGGTTGAGAGTGTAAGATAAGGTGGCTGAGGATGTAAGAGAGATTAATTTCCTTGTAAGAGGCATTAAGGGCTTTGTAAGAGGCATTGATATTTGGGTAAGAAAGTCAAAGAACTGGATTTATTGAAGGAATATTCTCAAAGAATATGATTTTGTGAGGGAAAATAGGTTAATTAGATAAGTAAAAGAAATTATTTTCATGTGCAAGTTGGTTAGTTGATCAAGGGTTTAGTTTGATCAAGGTTGAGTCAAAAACTAGAGAATGGGTAATGATGAATATGAATTAATTAATCCAGAATTAATCAACTTGAAGGGATTAGGGGATTGAGACATTTGATTTATCAAATCATATGAGAGGATTTTAGGGTTTGAATTAAATAAACTCATTTATTTAATCAAACATGATGAACATTGGTGAGTAGGAAGTGAATTAATCAAATAAACTTAATTACTTGATTAATAGTAGAAATGATGTTAATTAATCAAAATTAGGTGCATAATGTCAATTAGGATTATTTGTGTGTCTACATTGGTAAGCTTAATTCTTTATCTTTAAAATATTGTCCTATCCTTTAATTTTGTCTATTAGGGTTGTATCTATCTTGGTAGTTTATTGGTGCCTTGATTTTGACAAATTTTTTTGTTTAAACCTATTTAAACCCCAATTTAAAGATGTTGTGAATGGGTCCAATAAACTATCCTTAGTAAAATGTATCACCATTTCATATCTTGATGGTTTTAAAAAAAGAAATAAATAAAATTAGGTGGTGAATAATAAAGATGGTTCTTGGATTTAATATTTGTAAAAAAAAAATCTAATCCAAAATTTGACATGGCTTTACATGTGTTTGTATTTAAAACTCTATACATATTTTAGTTAACAGAGGATATTATCTAGTGCAAGTTATAACCATACAATCTTAGAACATAGGCTACGACTAAATTTAATATTCATCTTTTGACCAAACTTTGACAACTAAATTATGAATTATTTTAATAAAAAATTATAAAGAAATAGCCTCAACAAAATTTGAAAAATATTTTTCAGAGTTATTAAAATGAAAATTACATAAATTATATTCTATAGAGTAGAATAATAGTTTTTTGACTTAACTTTGACCACTAAATTACAAAATATATTTTGTCTCTAACAATAAAATACAAAGAAATAACCCAACTTCAATTTTCATTAGATTTACAAAAATATTAAAATATTTGATTATTTTTTAAATTTGTAGTTTGTAGAGCTTGTTAATATAATAACATAAAACTAAAATAAATTGCAGAAAATATCATAAGAAACTAATTTTTAATCTAAACCTTTACTTATTGTATAACTAAAAACATAGGACAAATTAGGCTGAAATTTGCAATGATTTATAAGTTATGGTGGAAACAATTTTTTTGGCCTAAATCATAGCCCTAATACAACTTGGTATGATATTTCTTAAAAATAAATGCAAAAAATACCAAAATAATATAGACCATTTAAAAAAGGTAACCTCGACTAATTTGAAAAATAATAACTAATATTACAAATTATGATAATTTAAAAAAATATATCTTATTTATAAATATATTATATAAGAACACACTAATTCGTCCTAATTAAAAAATTTCAAGATAATAACTAAAACTAATATTAAGTTTAAATTGCCCAGCTAACTGCGACCTCACAAGGACCCCCGAGCTACTAATTTAAGACTCGTGCTCCTCATTTTAGCCGTCGACATACTCTACCACTTATCCTAATGATGCGATAGTGCCCACCACACAATCTAACCTGACATGCTCGATGTTTAACTACGTAGGGCACACATACATGCAATTTTCATGCACTAAATTTAGATGTCCTCTTTGAATATTAAATTGTTTGTCATAACCTTTTGGGTCATCTTTCCTTCTTATTCGGCCAGCAATAAGCAAGACGATGACTTGTAGAATTTTGTGCTCATACCTAGAATGATTTAAACGCCAATTTGACATAGGAGCAATCTGATGTATACCTACATGCATCCTGTGAACCGTATCGACCTAACACATCAGTTTTGAATTGGGATATGACAAATTTAATAATATTTAAAGCGATTTATTAAATTTTAATTTCCTCTCCAATCTTATTAAAGTTTAATGTTGACTATGCATAATATATTGAATAGTTTTGTGTACATAGAAATGTGAACATAAATTGAAACAATTAATGTATTTAATTCACACTAAGATATAACATTCAAAATTAGATATAAAAAGACAAATACAAATGAAAGCATACAATTATACCTTCTCCGAGTCTCCTTGTTGCATTGAGATTGGTGATGAATAAGACCATATGTCAAGTGTTCACACTAGGAGAATAATAGTATATTCAAACAATGGATTACAATGACAAGGGGAGCCCTTAATTTATAAACTTTTGGCATGTGGCATGGAGGGTTAAGATTTGTTGGAAAGATTAAGGTTCATATTCTATGAGAGTCACTAGAAGATAAGGGATGGAAAGTGGCTTGATTTGATTGGTGAAGATGGATGCTACATGATTTAAGGAGAAATCAATCATGGGAGATATGCTTGGGGTGAAGTGGATGGTAAGGATTAAAGGGAGTATATGGAGGTACTTTGAGAAGATTTAACAAATGAAAATTGAGAGGCTTACCATGTTCTAAGTACATTTATTAGTACTTTGGGAGTATGTGGAGAGTTTTCCTATACCTCAAGTACTTTTGGATTATGTCATGATGTATAACTTATAAAAAATCTATCCATGTGAGGAAATCTAATGTCTAGATGAATAAATATTTATAT
>CM021104.1:95133100-95160720 GCA_007115665.2 Sequoiadendron giganteum
CTCCCCTTCTCTCAAGTCTCTCCCTCCTACCCCCCTCTCTCTCAAGTATCTCCCTCCCACCCCCTCCCGCTCTCTCATGTCTCTCCCCCCACACTAACTAGAGAACAAACACACACGCTCTCTCTCTAGTTTCTCCCTCACACCCCCTTAGTCTCTCTCCATCTCTATCTCTCTCTCTCTCTATTTATCTATCTCCCACTCCCTATTTGTCCCTCTCCATCTCTCTACCTCCCACCCACTCTCCATATCTCAGGTCTCTCCCTCCCACCCTACCTACAGAACTCTCTCTCTCCCCCTTATCTCTTAGGTCTCTCTCCAACCCTCTCTCCCTCTTCCAAGTCTCTCCCTCCCACTGTAACTAGAGAACTCCATCTCTCTCTCTGGTCTTCCTATCCCACCCCCTCTCCCTCTCTTAAGTCTCTCACTCCCTACCTAACTACAAAACTCTCTCTCTCTCCCCCCCTCTCTCTAAACTCTATCCCTACCACCCCCCCTCTCTCAATTCTCTCCCTCCCACCCTAAGTAGATAACACAATCTCTCTCTCTCAAGTCTATCCCTCTCCCACTCATCCCTCTCTCTCTCGGTCTCGGTCTCTCTCTGCCCTCTATGTGTCTCCCACTCATCCCTCTCTCTCTCGGTCTCTTTCTCTCTCACAAGTCTCTACCTCCCACTCCCTCTCCCTCTCTCATATCTCTCTCTCTCACTCAATCCCTCTATCCCTCTCCTCTCTACCCTTAACCCTAAACCCTAAACCCTTAACCCTTAAACCCTAAACCCTTAAACCCTCTACCCTCTATCTCTATCAAGTCTCTCCCTTTGTCAAGTCTCTCTCTCTCTCACTCACTCCTATCTCTCTCCCCTCTACCCTTAACCCTTAAACCCTTAAACCTCTACCCTCTACCCTCTATCTCTCTCCCATGCCCTCCGTCTCTCTCTTTGTCTCAAGTCTCTCCTTCCTACTCCCTCTACCTCTCTCAAGTCTCTCTCTCTCACTCACTCATTCCTTCTATCTCTCTCCCCTCTAATCTTAACCCTCTACCATCTACCCTTAACCCTTAAACCCTCTACCCTAGCTTGCTAATCCATTGAAATTGGGAATGTAGTGGCCTATTTGAGAAAATGGGTCCAAGAAATGGAGTCTCTTGGTGATTAGAAATGGAGTCTCTCAGTGATTTACATCACTGAGAGACCCCATTTCTTGGACCCATTTTTTCAAACAAGCCAATTAGGTTGCCAATTTCATCAAATTTCCAAGCTAGTCGGACCACTGGCTTGCAAAATAAGTGAAATTGGAAATTTAGTTGCCTATTTGAAATAATGGGTCCAATAAATGGGGTCTCCCTGTGATTTACATCACCGAGAGACCTCATTTATTGGACCCATTTTTTCAAACAATGAATCTTAGGTTGCCAATTTCATCGAATTAGCAAGCTACTGGGCCCTCTACCCTCTAATCTTAACCCTCTACTCTCTATCTCTCTCCCAATCACTCCCTCTCTCTCTCTCCCAAGTCTCTACATCCTACCCCCACTCCCTCTCTTAGATTTCTCTCTCACACACTCCCTTTATCTCTCTCCCCTCTACCCTTAACCCTAAACCATAAACCCTTAACCCTTAAACCCTAAACCCTTAAACCCATAACCCTCTACTCTTAACCCTCTACCCTCTATCTCTCTCAATTCTCTCTCTCCTATACCCTCTCCCTCTCTCAAGTCTCTCACTCACTCACTCCTGATATCTCTTTGTCCTCTACCCTTAACCCTCTACCCTTAACCCTTAACCCTTAACCCTTAAACCCTTAAACCCTTAGACCCTCTACCCTTTCTTGCCAATTCAGTGAAATTGGGAATGTAGTGGCCTATTTGAAAAAATGGGTCCAAGAAATGGGGTCTCTCAATGATTTACATCATTGGGAGACCCCATTTCTTGGACCCATTTTTTCAAACATGAAAGTTAGGTTGCCAATTTCATCGAATTGGCAAGCTAGTGAGCCCATTGACTTGCCAATTTGGTGAAATTGGCAATATAGTGGCCTATTGAAAAAATGGGTCTGAGAAATGGGGTCTTCCAGTGATGTAAGTCACCGAGAGACCCCATTTCTCAAACCCATTTTTTGAAACAAGCCATGTTAGGTTGCCAATTTCACCAAATTGGCAAGCTACTGGGCCCTCTACCCTCTATCTCTCTCCCACTCACTCCCTCTCTCTCTATCTTTGTCTCTATCTCTCTCTCAAGTCTCTACCTCCCACCCCCTCTCCCTCTCTCACGTCTCTCTCTCTCTCATTCACTCACTCCCTCTATCTCTATCCCCTCTACCCTTAACCCTAAACCCTAAACCCTTAACCCTTTAAACCTAAGAACTTAAACCTAAAACCCTTAAACCCGAAACCCTCTACCCTCTATCTCTCTCAATTCTCTCCCTCCTACCCCTTCTCACTCTCTCAAGTCTCTCACTCACTCACTCCTATCTCTCTCCCTTCTACCCTTAACACTCTACCCTAAACCCTTAACCCTTAAACCCAAAACCCTCTACTCTTAACCCTCTACCCTCTATCTCTCTAAATTTTCTCCCTCCTACCCCCTCTCCCTCTCTCAAGTCTCTCACTCACTCACTCACTCACTCCTTCTATCTCTCCCCCCTCTAACCCTAATGCTTGACCCTCTACCCTTAACCCTTAAACCCTCTACCTTAGCTTGCCAATTCAGTGAAATTGGGAATGTAGTGGCCTATTTGAAAAAATGGTGTCGCTTAGTGATTTACATCACTAGGAGAGAGTGGGAGAGAGATATATGGAGGGAGGGTTAAGGGTAGAGCATAGAGGGTAGAGAGTTTAAAAGGTTAAGGGTAGAGGGTAGATATTTTAAGGGTTGAAGGTTTAAAGTTCAGGGTAGAGGGTTAAGGGTTTAAGAGTTAAGGGTATAGGGTAGAGGATTTAGAGTAGAGGGGAGAGAGATAGAGGGATTGAGTGAGTGAGAGAGAGAGTTGAGAGAGGGAGAGTAGTTAGGCGGGGGAGACTTGAGATAGAGAGAGAGAGAGAGAGGAAGGGAGTGGGAGAGAGATAGAGGGAGGTAGGGTTAAGGGTAGAGGGTAGAGGCTTTAAGGGTTTAGGGTTTAGGCTTAAGGGTAGAGGGGAGAGAGATAGAGAGTGACTAAAAGAGAGATAGATATGAGAGAGGGAGAGGGGGTAGGAAGGAGAGGGTTGAGAGAGAGAGGGAGGGATGGAGTGGGAGAGAGATAAAGGGAGTGATTGAGAGAGAGACTTGAGAGAGGGAGATGGGGTAAGAGGGAGAGACATATAGAGAGAGATAGGGAAGTAGTGGGAGAGAGATAACAGGAGGGAGCGTTAAGGGTATATGGTAGAGGGTTTAGTGTTTAAGGGTTAAGGGTTTAGGGTTTAGGGTTAAGGGTAGAGGGGAGAGAGACTTAATAGAGGGAGAGGGGGTAGGAGGGAGATATTTGAGAGAGAGATAGAGGGAGTGGGAGAGAGATAGAGCATAGAGGGTAGAGGTTTTAAGGGTTAAGGATAGAGGGTTAATGGTTGAGAGTAGAGGGGAGACAGATAGGAGTGAGAGAGGGGGAGGGTGCAGGAGGGAGAGAATTGAGAGAGAGAGACATTGAGGGAGAGATTGAGGGAGTGGGAGAGAGGTATAAGTAGAGGTTTAAGGGTGAAGGGTTTAAGGGTTAAGGTTTTAGGGTTTAGGGTTAAGTGTAGAGGGGAGTGATAGAGGGAGTGAGTGAGAGAGAGGGAGGGAGTGGGAGAGAGATAGAGCGTAGAGAGTTAAGGGTAGAGGGTATAGGGTATATGGTAGAGGGTTAAGGGTAGAGGGGAGATAGATAGAAGGAGTGAGTGAATGAGAGAGAGACTTGAAAGAGGGAGAGGGGGTTGGAGGGAGACTTGAGAGAGAGGGATGGAGGGAGGGAGCTGGAGATAGATAAAGAGTAGAGGGTAGAGGTTTTAAGGGTTTATGTTTTAAGGGTTAAGGATTTAGGGTTAAGGGTAGAGGGTAGATAGATATAGGGAGTGAGTGAGAGATAGATACTTGAGAGAGGGAGAGGAGGTAGGATGAAGAGACTTGAGATAGATAGGGAGAGGGAGTTGGAGAGAGGTAGAGGGTAGAGTGTTTAAGGGTTTAGGGTTAATGGTTTAGGGTAGAGGGGAGACCCTTCGAAGTCTCTCTCTCACTCACTCCTATCTCTCTCCCCTCTACCCTTAACCCTCTAACCCTATACCCTCTACCATTAAACATCTACCCTCTATATCTCTCCCACTCCCTCTCTCTCTCTCTCAAATCTCTCCCTCCTACCCCCTCTCCCTCTTAGGTATCTCTCTCTCAGTCACTCCCTCTATCTCTCTCCCCTCTACCCTTAACCCTAAACCCTTAACCCTTAACCCTTAACCCTTAAACACTAAACCCTTAAACCCTCTATCCTCTACCCTTAACCCTCCCTCCCTCTATCTCTCTCCCACTCCCTCCCTCCCTCTCTCTCAAGTAGCTCCCTCCTACTACCTCTCCCTCTCTTAGGTCTCTCACTCACTCACTCATTCACTCCCTCTATCTCTCTCCCCTCTACCCTTAACCCTTAATGCTCTACCCTTAACCCTTAAACCTTAAACCCTTAAAACCTTCACCATCTAACCTTAAACCCTAAATCTCTACCCTATACCCTTAACCCTCCCTCCTTCTATCTCTCTCCCACTCCCTCCCTCCCTCCCTCAATCTCTCTAAACCCTCTCCTTCCTAACCCATCTCCCTCTCTAAGGTATCTCTCTCTCAATTACTCCATTTATCTCTCTCCCTTCTACCCTTAAGCCTAAACCCTACACCCTTAAACCATATACCCTCTACCCTTAACCATGCCTCCCTCTATCTCTCTCCCACTCCCTCCATCTCTCTCTCTCAAGTCTCTCCCTCCTATTGGCGGTTTTTATTGCAACCCAAACGTATTTCCCGAAAGCTTCTATGAACTTACCACATCTAATAATAAAATTCTAAGAAACGTATGGCCAACTTGATGAGAACAACAATAAGGCTAATTCTCTTACACTTCGGACTCTATAAAATCCAGGAGGGAATTCCCTAAAACGTGCTCTTACCATACAATATTAAACAATTCATTTTCACTTGGATAAGCTACAGATAGATTCCCCATAATGTTAAATGGATGAAATCTTTCAAGAAATTGGCTATTCCTTGAAAAGGCTCGGGTCCAATTAATAGAGAATCACAAATACAACTAAAGTAAACTGATAGGAAATGATTGAATAAAATATTCTTAGGCCATAACACAAAACATGAGAGAATAAAATGTGATCAGAATTTTGGTGCCATATCCCAATGCATGGAGTCAAAATAGAAAATTGAACTACAATGAAAATTTCATCTTAAGAACTTATGATCTATATCTGAGTTAATTAATTATTTATGAATCTTATTTGTTATCTTACATGAACTTACTAGCTAACTAAAGCATTTAACCGATCCTTTGAACCAAAGCTATAGTTAAACATAATTCACAGTAAAGAACAAATGAAGATCAATGAAAATCATCTTGGATCAATATTTCATTAATAATCTATGCAAAATATCACAATAGGAGAGAAAATAAACTCCAAACATTCACAAGCTTGATACAAACATGCTCAAGAACCCCATGATTAACTAAGTTCTCAAATCTAACTCAAAACTTTAAAACCTGGACTTACAATTCATACTCTATGTATCACTACTCTTATTTCTTATATTTCAGATATTTCAACTAACCTCTCTCTCGGCCCAGCATTTCCATTTTATAAATCAAGGGACACAACAAGCTTCAGGCCAGAGAGTACACATGTCCATTTGTAATTGGACCACTAATTCCTAATTCAATTACAATTCTATTATGCAAGTGGAAAGCATAAGACAAATATCATCATTAGTTAATATGGAGGAAAGAAACCATCGCTCCAAAGGCCACTCACTTTACACCAAAGGCATGCTTAACCGTTATAGTAATTATTCCACCTTAGCACCCTGTACTTGAAGTCAAAAAGAGAATTCATTTTTCAAATATAACTTCTAAGGCCAGACTTTTATTATACATGACCAAGATGCAATTCTTAACTATAACATTCATAATTCAAGTTCATCAGTGAAAACCTTTTTCCATAATTTAAAATCCTCCTCGGAGGGCCACTTGAAAGCCACAACCTGATCAACCTTGTTTCGATAGGGTGCATACTTCACCATTATCGATGTGGCCTTTTTATCAAAGCTTTCTAGTAAACTAATGACAAAAGACAACTTTTCCAATGTATTCTCCAACATGCGGATGTCAGCATTTTTGCATATCTCATGTGTTTAAGCCATCATTATATTGTTCATGTGATCCTTCCAAACCTGTAGGGGCTTGAATTCATCCTGACTATGCAAAATATGTGGCAATGGGGTCAATTCCTTTCCATCATATATATCCTTTAACAATTTAATCTTGGACTCCATAGGGGCGTCAAATCCCTGAAACTTTTTCTCAAAAATTCCCCAGACAAATTGATATGTTGCTATAACCGTAGGATATTTATCCCCGTGTTGTTTTGCCATGAATTTCAACTTCTCCATTCTAGGGCTCCATTTGTTTAGCAATGGGATGGCCGATTCTCTATCCCTTGGAAACATTTTCAGTGCTTGCAATATTAGGACATAGTTTGCATGAACACGGTTTAGCTTACCCTAGACCCTTCTGTTTAAATGTTTCAAAATAGTGTCCACTATCACTAAATTGCTTCTCCCTACTACATCTTGGATTTTCCATACCATCTCCTTATACTCCTCAACCTGATGAATCAATTTCTCCCTAAAGAGTCCCCCTCCTAGGCTACTAGCCCTCTCAATTGGAATAGGCACTTGTCCATTCTGGGGCTCCATTTGTTTACCAACGGGATGGCCAATTCTCTATCCCTTGGAAATATTTTCAATGCTTGCAATATTAGGACATAGTTTGCATGAACACGGTTTAGCTTACCCTAGACCCTTTTGTTTAAATGTTTCAAAATAGTGTCTACTATCACTGAATTGCTTCTCCCTACTACATCTTGGATTTTACGTACCATCTCCTTATACTCCTCAACCTGATGAATCAATTTCTCCCTAGAGAGTCCCCCTCCTGGGCTACTAGCCCTCTCAATTGGAATAGGCACTTGTCCCACATTATATGGAACAATAGCCAAAGACTGTGCTTATGTAGAAGGTTGAGACTGCTCTACTAGTGGGTCAAAGATAGTGTGGCTAGAATTGGCTTGCCCCTGAGACCTCATGGTGTCCATTTGTTGCTTCAATAAAGCCAATTCAATTTCTAACTTTGCTAATTTTGGTTGACTCTTATTATATTCAATAATAATGTCATTATATTGGCCTCTCAGAGTATCTCGATCCTTGGTCAAATCTTCAACAGTTGCCTTGGTCAATTTGGCAACATTTAGGACCATATCAGCAACTTCCACTATTGGGGTGTCAGCAAATCTCCTCACAACCAACTAACCACTGAAATGAGATGGTTCTGCAACAATTGGATTTTTAGACCTAGTGGATAGAGACCAGATTGCCAAAGAATCCCATTCCTCACTAGAGGTTGATCCCTTGAGTGCTAATGTAGCCTCCTCATTAGTTGCAAGAAGTGGCCTATTCACCCTTCTTATTGTGTCGAACACCATAGCATCAATGATATCCCATTCAAGAAGTTGCAATACTCCACTTTTTGTACCAATGATCGACCCTTCTTTGGTGTTATTTCTTTGAATCTTTCCTTCATTTGCAACCTGACTTTAGATTGGATTACCTACTCTAGGAGCTCTAGGTGTAGAATTATCTCATGTGCCACCTTCTTAGAATATAGTGAGACATGTGCCCTCCATACAAAGTATTTAAAAGCGTTAATTTGAATAAAATATTCTTCCATCATGAACTCTTTGCAGGCTTCTATCCTCAAATCATCATTACTTGTTATTCCTTTGATTTCATCTTCTCCTAACCTCAAAGTAACTACCCCTGAACTTGTTGTAGTGTCAACTGGGTCTAATGGCATCTCCTGTTGCATTTCATCTGGAGTCACAATAATGTCGTCATCCTCATCACCATCACAATCGACCATCCTTGTTCTTTCGACCTTCTACCTCTTTGGTGATGGTGGGTAGGCCTACTCTGAAAACCTCAGAGGAGAATCTAGATCAACAATATTTGGCACTCACTACTCTGAATAAGATGGTGCAATATTTTTAGTAACATCATCAGCTCTACTTCACCTTCTTCTAGAAAAAAACCTTTATCTTCTTTTGGAGCTGATAAGTAGGCCTCTCCTCCAATCTTACTTCAGGGTTCTCCTCGATAGTTTGTGATTTTCCCTTTTCTTCCACAACCCATTCATCTTTCAAAACCCCTACCAAACTCTCAAAATGATCAATGGCATATATCACCCTGCTTAACTCATCTTTGGCATCAGGTATGGGATTGAAACTAGGTATTATCTCCTGCTTACGTTTTACCATTTTAGAGTAGGAAATGTACATTACCTTTCTCTTCTCTTGTAGATCCAAATCAAAAATATTCCTAATGATGTCCTCAGGAAAGTATAAATTGTGGTCAAAGGTTCTTCTCTGATGCTTTGCCTTCATTTGAGAGATAAAAACCCTCAATATCATGATTCCTAGGGCACACAGTCTTTAGCCTATAAGGACTAAGTAATTTGTGTAACTCCTTCCATCCTCCCTTTTCCATAACAAAATAAGAAAATGTTGTATACTTAGGGAAGAAAGATCCTTTCTTCTGTTTAACTGGCAAGTGGAGTTCTTGAGCGCCTCCCAACTACCTCATGATTTCCAGAAATCCAATTCTAAGGGGAACCCCTTGGCAGAACCTTTGGGTTGACATTGGTGCTGAAAACCCTTAAAACTATTGTGTTATGATAGGGGATAATGTCTCCCCAATTGTGCATTAATTTCAGATCTCTTCTCCATCAGCCTTAAGAAATCATGAATTTCCTTTGGAATCCTGGGGGAATCACGAACCAGAACCTTTCTTAACTTGGATCCAAAGATATTATGGAATGTTACATAATAAAACTTGTGATCATGCATGTCAAGGATCCTAGTCCAATATTGGACAGACATTTCAATACTACCTTCCTTCTTCTTTAATTCCATATGCTTTTCAAACACAACCTGACCCCTATACAAAAATATGTGGATTAACAGGGAAAACCACCTAAATCCAACCCAATTCCTCCCCTCCTTTAGGCCTACCAGAGTGGAGTGCATTTTCTCTGCTAGGTAAGTGTAAAAATCATACACCACGTTGAAACCCGAATGTTGGAGATTTACAACCATATACATAATATCGGTAGGTAGGGTTGTCTTTAAATTGACTCTCAAAACTTGACATAAAGCACAAACAGTCTTCTTGAAATAACTAGAGAAATAGTCCAGAGGAAAAGGTTTCGGCTCATTTCTGCCGATCACTACCTTCTTCTAATTCTTTCCTCTTCCTAAGATAGCCAAATGATTTCCCCAAAGGGATGTTCTGAACAAACCCTTAGTATTTCTATACTCTTGTATGAAACCCTCAAGGTTGACAGGAACCATATCTTGACTCCATTCATGAAAACTGAAAAATCTCTGTGAATTCTTCTCTAGTTGTCTTAATCATTTCTACACCAGCGTGAGTTCTAAAAACTTAGGGCACAGGGTCATATCTCGCAGCAACATCCTTTAAAAGATCTACATCCAAGTAGACATTAGGCACCACCAACTTACCCAAATCCAACCTCCATGGGTTACACAAAGGGACCGACAAATTCATGTTCCCAAACCAATTATAGAACAATTGCAACCCGGTATATGGTAACTCAACATCTCGAATTGCACACCGATTGTTTGTTAACCCTTCCAAGAGTAAGGGCCCATAGAATAAAACATTTGCCTCCTTCTTCTTGCTAGTAGAGGGCTTTAAAAAATCAATAACATCTTGGGAGAGAGACCTGGTAGTGGTTTCAAAACTAGAACTTCGAGCCTTGGGTGCCATTTATATCAGACATATGATAACTTGAAATAGGGTTTTCTTTTCTTCAAATGGCAAGCAATTACAATTTTCTCCCTATAGCCTTAAACAAAAAATATTTCACGATTCTAGAATTCCCAACAATTATCTAGACAAGCTCTAAAAGAAAATCTATTCAAACAATTGTTCAGGAACGGAATGGGAAACAATCACTAATTGTTCATCAAGAAACCATAAAATCTTCTAAAATCACAAGAAATGGCATACGTGCTACTTACAGTTTCACTTGTAGAACATCAAAGCCAATGAGACTAGAGAATTGCAACAACCGCTTGCTTCACTTAGTACTAGACAATTCTTCCTTAGTGTAGATATACACTGTGAAAATAGTAATTCACTAATCTTTTGGCATTTAATTATGGGAGCAGAGTCGAACTCAACCATTACTATTCACTCATGCAAGATAAAATGGCTATAGTACAACACCAAATTATTTCAAATGTGAACCATTGATCAAAAGAAATGTAGGCTAGAATAACAGCTCAGATTAAGTCAAAACAGTTTGAAAATGCCATGTCCATTCTCTAGTCTTCAAGCGAATAGGAAATTCACCTATCGGAAACTACATCAGCATAGAACGGGCCCCACCTTGATCATCCATTGTATAGCATCGACATCCATGCGTCATCAATTCATGCACCTCATAGAATTATTAAAACTGAAGTTTTAATTGTGCGAGGTCAGCTAGGAATGGCCACGATGCATTGGTAAGGAAACAACTGTCAGCACTGGCATCCATCATCGGTCAGTGAACAAAGGTGGTCCCACATTCATATGCAATAGGTGGTGGCATCTCGTACACCTCCCATAACTTTGATAATGTCAGCATGAGACCCTGCGAGGTCTACGATAAATGGTCACAATACAGGTCAATTCATCCGACGGCTACGTAATCTGCACATGCGAAAAGGTTATTTATAAAAGAGGGACTGACTATGTGGATGGGGAAAAGACCCTTGAGGCCAAAATATTTTTTTATAAATTAATCTAAAACATTTGTCAACCTGACACTAAGGCAAATAGAAAATAGTTAGATGCAAGAGACCGAGAGGACAGGTAAAGAGGGGTTGGTAAAGTCACGACCTCAAAGGGATTAAAACCACACTTCAACGATCGGCCACCATTAATGATAAGTCAACGTTTGAAAGGAAAACCCACCCAATTAGAACCAAGGATAAAATAAAATAGTACCACACAAAAAGGGGAAGAAATTAAAAGCTCCACCAGTGGCTCCGACTGGGGATGTATGCCCCCTGTAGGCATAGCAAGATCTCAAAATCTATGTTTATGTAGACCAGATACAGAGAGAACCAAAACCAGGGAATTTTCTAGATAGGACAAGCAGGCAAAAAGCAAAGTAAAACAAAAACAATCAAACCTATATACACTATTTAGAGGATTGCACAACGTACATGGAAATAGAGAAATTTCAAGAGAAATAGTATTTCAAGAACTGTCCATGTACTAGCAATTCAAGAACTTCACCTGTAAGTGACTGCAATAAATATGAATCTTCTCCATGTGTATCCATAACAATATATGGGCCTAGCCAAAGGGGCTCAAAATTTCCATGCTTGCCCTTATCTTCTGATCTAGCATTCCAGAGCAACACCATTGTTGCAACATCAAATTTTCTTTCAATTGCTTTTTTGTCATAAAGGTGCTTTACCTGAAGCTGCAACCTTTCATTTCTCTTATGAGATTCTCTTCTAGTTTCATCCAATTGGTTCAATTCTTCCATTCTATGTTGCATCTCATCACACACATCATCATGATACTCTCTGACAAACTCGTATATCTTCAACAAGTTATTTTGAGGAATACGTGCCTCCATCTCGTAGAATAAGTTAAAAGGTGAATGACCAATTTCCTTATTGATAGTTATCTTGTCAACCCATAGTGCTAGTTTTAATTTTGAATCCCAAGCCCTTTTGTTCTTCTCAATCATGCGCTTAATAATCTTCATCAGGCTCTTATTACTAGATTCTTCATGTCCATTTCCTTGGGGTTGATAAGGGGAAGAATATGAAACAGTTATACCATATTGATCACAAAAATTAACAAATTCTTCTAACTTGAAACACATTGCATTATCTGAAATTGTATACACCTAAAATTGGTCTAGAGAATTCCGATTAATTGAATACGAATTATTTAATTGATTATCCTAAATTCCTCTACTATTTAAATAAATAGAAATATTTATTTATATAGTTCACATTCATTCTTCTAAATTCTATTATCTCATATTAATTAAATAAATAAAATTAAATACTTTGTTTGATTTAATTATAAAATCCCTATTTTATTCTATCACATCAATCTTAAATTAATCAAACAAAGATTAAACACTTTATTTATTAATTGCCATATTCTTATGTTTAATTTAATAAAAAACTTCTATAGTTCATTTTATTAAATTATTTATCCCTCTTTTCCTAATTTAAATAAATCAAAAATATTTAAATAAAGGCATAAGGAATATTCCTCTATATTTCCTCAAATCAAATTAGATATCCTATGTCTAATTTATGTCTAAAATCATGTCCAAATTAATTGATTGAAACTTCACGGAAAGAATTGGAGACAAATTGCAAATTTATCTCTCAATCCTCCTCCATGAATCTTCCCTCTTCTCTTTCCTGGTGTTTTCATGGGTAGAAACAATCTCCAAATTTCTCTCAATCTCCTCCATCTCTCACCATTCAATCCTCCAGATTGAATCCAAGCCTCTCTTTGTCATCCATGTGCATTTCTACAGCCAAGAAATCTATAAATAAAGCTTCATTCAACCAAGAAAAGGATCTAGATTATCTAACTTATGCACTCTTACTCTGCAGGAATTCATCAAGCATCAAACATCCAAGCATCCAACATCCAACATTCAAACTTTCACAATCATGGTTGCCTCATGTAGCTACATTTATCAGTTTTTATATCAATTCATGTCATCTTAGTTTCTTTTATCATCTAGTCTTTATCATATTAGTTTCATATCATTTGCATCAACATCATTCCATTCTTTAGATTGTCATTTTAATAGTTAATAGTGTTATTTAAATCTGAGAGCACTTAACTTAATAAATCTTTAAAGATAGGAGACAGTGAGACACTTTCAATTGGTTATTAGCTTAATCTTTGATGCAATGTTTCATTAAGAAGTGTATTATTGCTTTATACCTTATTCACACTTACAATTTGGTGCCCACCATGGGGCATTAACCTCAATTTTTATATTTTTTTTCTAAAAAGTGTCACGTAGGTTTCTGACGTGTTCTATTTTAGCGCTTTCGTCAAATACTATAGTGCATCTGTGGCAAAATATGGCACTTCCATGCTCTATTTCGGCGCTTCCATGATACTATAGCGCATTCATCAAAACTTTCAACACTTTCAACTCTAGCGCTTCCATGACCTATTTCGGCGCATTAGTGATCCATTTCCAGAAAAGTTGATTTAGCACTTCTGTGGAAAAATCTGGTGCTTCGGTGTTCTATTTCGGCCCTTTCGATTTCAGCACATCAGATAAAAGTTATAGCACTTTGGTGGACTGTTTCAGCGGTTTTGTAAATTTAGTCTGGATCCGATGCGACCGCGGCCATATTTTAATTTTTTTCGCAGTTAGACTAAAATTTATCAATCCTAGGGTAGCCACTTCATTTATCAATCCTCAGATAGCCACTTTTGGTTTTTAAAATGTATCAATCCTAGGGTAGCCACTTTATGCTTTTTTTAAAAAACAAATTTATCAATCCTAGGGTAGTCATCACACTTTTTACAGTATCGGTTAAAAAGAACATCATGATTTTTGTGAAGCAAAATCTTCACATAGATTAGAAAATTGTCTTTTTGGGCTTAAAACAAAATGACATATATGATGTTCTTGTGTGGTGATTAGGCTTATGCTCTCCCCTTAATTGGATGATCAAAGCACCAGAGTCATCTTTATTTCACGCCATTTACGCTTTATTAAATCCTTTAGAAGGCCTCCCATAGTGGGAAGAATTACTCACCCTCTGGGAATGACCTAAGTTGGAATGCCTAAACCCAAGGATTCCAACCCACTATAATCAAAATGCAAGTTGTTGATGAAAGTCCAACTTGACGGTAGTGAGAAAGATAACCATCCCCAAAATATTTGTTCTAAAGATTGGGAGGTCTCTTGAGGGAGTTTATCAATTTCCACACCGCACGAAATCCCTATCTACGAACCATAGAGTAGTATCCCACCGAGTCAGTACCCAAACATTGTCATACTCACAGTGCAAGGGGAGGGAAGAATCTTCCCCCAAGACACTCACCATATAATTGCCAAGGACCATTTGCTCAGAGGATGAGAAATCCAACTCTGAGTATGCACCTACAAATGACAAAAACACGGGCACCCTCTAGGGGGTGACATGGCTATGTGTGTCAACTCAATTTCAAGATGTGGGCTATTGAGTATAACAATGACCGATTTGTCCTTAAGAGTGAGTCTGTCTGATTTGTGTACATTTTTCAAAGCAATCCATGAAAATTAATAAGGACCATTCATGGTTCTTGAACATACATGATCTATTCAGTTTAAAAATAATTATCTCACAATTGATTGCTGTGTTTTCACAAATTCATTAAAATCAAATTAGAGATCATCCTGAAAACAACAGGTCAAATTAGGTCAATAAATTCATGATTTGAAAGTGGAAGTCCACCACATTTTTCAAGAGGACAATCAAAATCACCAAACCCAAGAAACCTCTCAGTTATCAGGATAATTTAAAGAGAAGGCATTTTCTATATTAGAATCAAAAGATATTTTTACAACATAGAACCTTCATCCACAGATATCATGATTTTTGTAGGGGTCACACTCTTGATTATGCTATAGAGCCACTCTATTCATGAGCCTTCTTCCAAAGGAGAGCTCTCACACAGTATCACAACGGTATTCAACGCATACATCTGTCTTATTTTCCACAACCCATGATAGAGTATGCCACAATGCCAGATCAAGTTTTACAATAGAGAGTCTTAAAAGTCCTATTTTTAGCGTTTTGGAAACCTACTTCAGCACTTCGGGTCACTGATTTAGCGCTTTCATAAAGCAGCGCTTACGAGCACTGTTTTAGCACTTATAGTCTTTATTTTATCACTTTCAACAAATGACACTTTCATCATATTTTTCAATGCTTTCAGGCACTGTTTCGGTGCATTTATCAAGATAGCACTTCCATCACCTATTTCAATGCTTCAGAACTTTGTTTTAGCGCTTCTGTGAAATAGCGCTTCTGTACTCTATTTTAGCACTTTCAAAATAGAGAGTTAAAAAATCATACTAGTTAGTCTGTTTGTCATTTATCCACAGTTTTTACTAGAACACAAGTTTGTTTTTATCAGAATCACTGTCTAGAAACCAAAATCAAATAGGTTTATACAAATTTCCAATCTTATCAACTGACACAAGATCTTGCAAATCAGAAGTGTCAAATCAAATACACAATCGATTACTACACTAAAGTTTCATCATCAGGATATTATCATCCTTTATCAAGAAACAAAGTATAGTAATCAAATTTTTAACATAGTCTTATCAATAAGATCAGTCATCTTATTCGACTTTCTTAAAAAGTCAATTGACAATTTTTCAACATAGAAGATCAACATTTCGGAAGAAAGAGTAAAAATTTGTATGCCAATCTTCACTAGGTCCCAAAAATAGAAACTCTTAGAGAAAAAACTTGAAACATCCCAAAAAATGTAAGAAGAAAATCTTTGGAATAGTCTACACCAAAATGATAAAAACGAAATAACTCCAGAGGATATTCAAACAACCCAACAAGATCTCAAATTCCATAAATTTATGGAAAAGATTTTAGAACAAGACATGGAGAAATATCTCTTGATGTTGGCTGAATCAGGGGCTAAAATTCCCAAGGAGTTCGATGTAAATCATCTAAAGGAAGCACCTGGAACAAGTGGGACTGAAATACTACAACCCACACAAGCAATATATCTAGTTGTTGCTTTAAGGTCCCAAATGAAAATATTACAACAGATAGAGGATATGACAAAAGGGAGTACCAAAAGGTATGTGATATAGAAAATTTGTCCTTATCCTTTCGATGCAACAGTCAGCCTGATACCTTTTCCTAGACACTGTGAATTCCCAAAGTACGACAAGTACAATGGAAGAATGGATCCAATCGATCATATCTGAAAATTCAAAACAATGAGCCTTGAGTTTTCCCAAGAGGAAGCTCACTTAATGAGATTATTCCCAAGAGGTTTGGGAGGTGCACGTATGGAATGGTTTTCAAAATTATAGCCAGGTATCAGGACTTTCGAGGAAATTTTCAATAGGTTCATCTCCTAGTATTCTTTTAACATCCAACACGATGTTACAATAAAGGATCTTTATAACCTAAAATAAAACAAAGGGGAGACGTTCTTGTCTTTTCTACAAAGATGGCGATGACTGTTTGCCAGATATCCTCAATCCATTCCTGAGGAAGAATAGATGGATTTTTTCATTGACAAATTGACGAAGGAAATGAGTTTTATACTGGAATTGCAATGTCCTCCCACATTCGAAAAATTAATAGGAAACGGTCTTAAAATTGAAGAAGCGCTAGTCAAAAGAGGATTTATCAAGCATTTCAACAATAAAACAAATAACACAAATAACTCCTCCAATCAATACTCAACCAGTGATAAGCAAAAAATTTGGCAAAAGAATCGAAACATGACTACCAATGAAACAACAAATGATTCCCAAAATGTCAAACCATTTTTTAACTTGACATCATCTACATCAACGAATCAAAACAATGATCAAATTGTCAAGTTGAATGTCATACAAAGCAATGAGATCACAAAAACACAATCATATAAAAAACCATCAAATCGGTGTAGGTTCACACCTTTGGGCCAAAGGATGGAATCAATGATGAAATAATTAGTCACTAGTGGCCTTATCATTGCATGGGAAGCCAGATTTTAGGATCCAAAGGTCAAACCACCATGGTGGAATGATGCAGATTACTACAACTTCCATAATAACAAAGGCCACAAAACCAATGATTGTATGGAGCTAAAATATGCGGTACAATATTTGATTGATAACAACAAAATATATGTGGAGGGACCTCAAAACAATAATGATCATTCAGCCTTCAAGGACCCTTTGCCAAACTATGACAAAGGAGCATCATCCTCGGCAATCAATAAAGGTAAGAACATAAATCATGTCTATGAAAAAATAATCCTTTGTTTATCTGAAGTAGAGAGTGATCATACAGTTGATCATAACATTAACAAACCCGAAACCAACAACACTGCCCCTTTGGATTTGCTCCCAAGCATACAAAACTCTGAATATCAAATCAACGTCTTAAAAATCAGAGATCGTCAGGAACATCAACCAGCCAATGTAATGAATAGGGGGAAATCCAAGGTAGTGTTAAAGGGAGTTGGGTCTAAAAATGCATTTCTACCTCCATCTTATTATAACATTTTTGATCAAATACAAAAAATTCTTGCATAGATATCAATACAAGAACTCCTTAAATTATCACCATCGCATAAGGAGGTTCTAGAACAAGCACTAGTTGCCACTACGGTACCAAAGAATCTAGATGTTTTCCAGTTCCAAGCTATGGTGGGGCATTTGACTACCCCACATTTTCTATCATTCTCTGAACAGGATGATGTCTCACCAAACCATCCCCATAATACCACACTCCATATCAAAGTCTTGATCCATAATCATCATGTCAAGAGAGTCTTAATAGATGGGGGAGTTGGTTTGAACATTTTCACTCTAAAGTTAATCTGTGAACTAGGGTATTTCGATGATGCTATTGATGCCCGAAGGAAAATGACTATAAAAGTATATGATGAGGAAGAAAGATCATCTAAAGGATTAATTGTGTTACCCATCCAAGTGGGACCAATGATGAAACACATAGCATGCCAAGTTCTGGAAAAAGAGTTAACTTACAACATACTCTTAAGGCGACCATGGATTCATGAAATGTAGGTAGTACCTTCCACATATCATCAATGCTTAAAGTTCCCATTAAATGGATAGGAGGTGACTATATCTATTGATTATAATCATCCTCAACATTGTGATACACTTAGAATCTCTCAAGATACCTTTGTGCCTCACAACAGGGAAGCATCCAATTCAAAATCATCAAGTGAAGAAAAATGTCCAAGTATCACCACCAAGTGGGTAGAGAAGAAGGATAAAGCAAAAGAAACAAGTCTTGTTGACACTTAATTGACAGACAATTCAGATCCCCAAACTTCTTTGTCACAGAAATTTCAAGAGCAAGTCCAGCTAACAGACAAGGGAATGGGGCAATATTCTATGGAGCAATTGCTTAACCTTTCACAGTTAATGCCATCTCCTAAGACATATGGTCAACCATCTATGATCAAACATAAAACATCATTACCTATCACAGTACTTGAAGAGAGTTATGTAAAAGCTGGTACCATAGAGGATGAATCAGACAACAAAGCAATCCTAGATTGGTTATACAAGGATGAGGAACCCTTGACATCAAATATTAGTGTCAAGAATGTCAATATCAACACTGAGAAGTATGGCAAAGGGAAAGCTATCCTAGAAAAAATGGGTTATGAGGGAGAAGGAACTGTTGGATTAAGGAAGGATGGAATCATAGAGCCTATTCAGCCCCTCACTCTCCATTCAAAAGAGAAACCAGGACTAGGATACTCTGAGGAACAAAAACAAGAGATGACAAAGAAAGTTGTTGACAAGATCCTTCAGATTAGAGATAGCTTTGAAATAGATTCAAATGAATATGAGTGGGATCTGTGTTCTGATGTATTTTTCACTGATATTCAAGTTGATGTAATCCAACAATATGCACCTACACATAAGGAGGGACAAGGCTTTGGGTCTAGACCATTCGTAGGAGGATCACTAAATATCGATGACTCAAGTGGGGATGAATAGACCTCGAGTGAACTAGACGATCTTGAAGAAGGTACCATCCTTGACCTCAATATTCCATTTAACAAATATGATGAAATCATTGTCCAAACCCTTACATCCATCAACCTAAATGAGTCTGATGACTTCATGCCTTTAATCAATCCTAAACTTATTGACTGGGCACCTATCGAACCTTTAAATGTACCACAATTTGCAAATGATGATGCCATCGTAAATATCCTATGTCATGATGAACCTTGTACAAGTTCTATCTATAATAATCATAACAACATGACTCGGTAGGAGGGTGTCAAATCTTCCAATTGCAAAAGTGAAAAGAGGGAAAATAGATCTAATGGTGAAAACCATTCTATGGAAACATTAGATCTGGAAAAATAAAAAATAAAAAACACATCTAACGGTGAAAACCTTTTCGAGGCACTAAAGGATGGAAGATTTGACACTCTTCTAGAACATTTTCATGAGTGGTCATCAGTTCTGGTAGCACCAACACAGTCTGTGAACATCGACACTGAAGAAAAAGAAAAAATCCTACATCTGGCAGAATCCATGAGAAATCAAGAGAGACCTGAATTCATCAATTTCTTTAAGGAAAGAAGCATCAAATTCGCTTGGTCATATTCCGATATGCTAGGCTTGGATCCAAATCTTCTCATGCATCATTTGTCTTTTCCTGAAGGAATCAAGTCTGTCAAGAAAAAATTAAGAAAAATGCATCCCCATATCGCATTGATGGTAAAGAAAGAGATAAGGAAATTGTTGGATGCAGGATTCATAATGTCTATAGACTATGCCAAGTGGATACCAAACATTGTACCTATTTCAAAGCCAAACAATAGCATCAGGATATGTACGGATTTCAGGGACCTGAATAAAGCATTCCCAAAGGATGATTTTCCATTACCAAATATAGACATCATTGTGGACTTGATGGCAGGGCATGCCATGTTGTCAATCATGGATGGTTTCTTCGAGTACAATCAAATAAAAATAGCTCCAGAAGATCAGAAGAAGATGGCTTTTACATGTCCATGGGGAACTTTCTGCTGGAACGTCATGCCATTTGGTCTAAAAAATGCAAGAGCCACCTATCAAAGAGCAATGACAACAATATTTCATGATATGATGCACACCTTCATGGAGGATTACATGGATGACATCTTGGAAAAATATTGTACTAGGGAAGGACATCTGCATATCTTGGGAAAAATCTTCACTCGGCTAGAAAAATTCAATGTTAGGCTAAACCCCAAGAAGTGTGTCTTTGGGGTCACAACAACAAAACTGTTGGGATACATTGTCTCAGAAAAAGGCAACTAAGTGGATCTAGTGAAAGTCAAAGCAATAATGTAGATGCCACCTACTAATAATATCAGTCAACTCAGATCACTATAGGGAAGGCTCCAATCCATCCTGAGATTTATCTCCCAACTAGCGGACAAAGAGTCATCCTTTCAATCATTTGTTGCATAAAAATGTTTTTTTCAAATGGGATAATGGGTGTGAAACAACATTCAATCAAATAAAATAGTATCTAATATCATAACCCATTCTCATGCCGCTAACAGAAGGAAGACCTCTAATATTGTACATTGCAACGACACATATCTCTTTAGGGGCACTATTAGCTCAAGAGGATTATGAAGGAAAAGAACACACCATCTACTATATCAGTAGAGCATTAAATGGCTATGAAATAAACTATAATTTCGTAGAGAAGTCTTGCTTGGTGGTGGTGTTTGCTACTCAAAAATTGAGACACTATATGTTGACTTATATAATCAAGCTAATAGAAAAGATCGACCCCTTAAAATATTTACTCAGTAAAGTTGCCTTAACAGGTAGACTGGAAAAGTGGGTCTCGCTATTAAGTGAATATGACATTCAATATGTGGAGAGAAAATCCATCAAGGGTCAAGCAATCATTGAACAATTAGCTAAGGCTCCTCTACTAGATGATCAACCTATGACAATGGAGTTTCCAGATGTAGACATTTTGATAGTGATGCCACAACAATGGGTATTATATTTTCATGGATCATAGACACAGCGAGGATCTAGAGCAGGGATTTTTTTCATCTCTCCCCAAGGACACACCATTCTGAAATCATATAGGCTAATGTTTCAATGTACAAATAATGTGGCATAATATGAAGCATTGATCATTGGGGTCAAAATAGCAATTCAATGGAAGATCACAGACTTACAGGTATATGTGGACTCTCAACTAGTCATTTATCAAGTAAATTATGAGTATCAAATAAAGGATGAAAATTCGATGCCCTGCAAGCAACAAATAGATGTTTTGAAATATTTCTTCGTCAAAATCAAGTTTGATCAAATTCTAAGGGTGGAGAACAAAGCTGCAAATGCTATGGCCACAATTGCTTCACTATTACAATTGCCAGAGAAACGTGGTTGTTATGAGTTTATGGTAGAACAAGTATCATGTCCTTCCCATAATAATTCAGAATCTACTACCATATGCCTTCTCGAAACCATTGAAACCTCCATCTATGTAAAAACCTATGCTTACCTGAAAGATGATATCCTCCCTCTCGATCTTTCTAGGAACAAAAAATGAAGCTTCATCTGCCAATCCACCCGACATAATTTAAACATAGACATTATTTATCATCGAGGTCTTGATGGTACCTTAATTTGATGTTTAGAACATGAATAATCTAAGATGGCCCTATGCAAAGTTCACAAGGGTATTTGTGGCACTCATTCGAGTGTGATAACTCTAGCCAAGAAACTCCACCGTTTGGGATATTATTCGCCATGCATGGAGAAAGAACCATATCAATTTGTCAAGAAATGTCAAAATTGTCAAATTCACAATAATTTGATTCATGCACCAACACAAGAACTGCATCCCTTTACATCAACATGGCCCTTTTGTCAATGGGGACTAGATCTGGTAGGAAAGATACATCCCTCTTCATCCAATGGACATAAGTTCATTATCACAGCTACAGAATATTTCACAAAATGGATAGAAGTAGTACCTCTTACAACCATCATTGGGAAGCAGATTTCCTCCTTCATCTTGAATTACATAATCTGTCAATATGGCATCCCTCAATCTATTATCACTGATAATGGATGACCTGTCAAGAACCAAGATGCCCAAGAACTATGTGAAAAGTTCCATATCCAACATCATTTTTCAACACCGTACTATCCTAAAGGAAATGGCCAAGCAGAGGCCTCTAACAAAACAATTCTAAAAATTCTAAAGAAGATGGTTAACGATGTTGGATGTGATTGGCATGTTCAACTCAATCCTGCACTATGGGCCTATAGGACAAGTATCTGAACACCAACGAGAGCCACACCATATTCCTTGATATATGGATCAAAGGCCATATTACCCATCGAAGTAGAGATTCCATCACTCCATCTATCACTCAGAGGAATCATTTCAGATGAAGACTATAGGGTATCTAGACTGCAGGAACTAGAATTGTTGGATGAGCATCATCAACAAGTTGTTAATCATCTAACGTCTTATCAATAGAGAATGTCAAGGAGTTACAACCATAGGGTAAAACCAAGGGTCTTTCAGGTTGGTGATTTCTAAAAGAGAACCCTAGGAATCAACACGATAGGGAGAAGAAAGGGAAATTTGAGCCTAACTGGCTTGGTCCTTTTGTCATCATATCAGTATACAAATCAGGGGCATATCAAAGGGGATTTGTTTGATGAACCTATCAACAGTATCCATCTTAGAAAGTTCTATACTTGAATCTCCTAGTGCATGGGTAAAACTTCTGCAAAATGGTTTCCTTGATGAAAACCTGACAAATAGGCATCTTGGCAATAGAAAATACAAAAAAAAAAAAAAGAGAAAGAAAAAGAGAAAAATGAGAAAAATAAACAAAGCAAAGGGTGTAATCAAAACATATGGTGAAAACTTGGAAACACGTGTCGTATGTGATTCTAAATCAGCTTTCCCATCTATTTTGATACATATCAGGATCATTAATTTGGCAGTCAGTACCATTTCATATCATGTCATTAGTCTTGCCATCATTGCATCCATTATCAAATCATTTCACATAGCCATGTCTCACTCCAAAGCTTGGGGGCAACATCTGGATATCACTAGGGGCAACAAAAACATTGATTTCACCAATATGGGAGAACAACAGTATGACAAGAAAAATGAAAACAATGGTCAAAATGCAACATTGATCGTCATCAAAAAAGCATCAAACATCTGTATCAAATCAAAAAATCCAAAAAACATGTCAAAAAAGTCAGTCTAGAAAAGAAAAACCAAAATCATAGGTTTGTGTCAGTTGAACTACATGGTCTTTGCATGTGTAATGTAGGCAAGGCTAATCTTTGATCAGGCCCCGAGACCCCTAGGATAGGTTAGTAAGTTAGGTCTTCGGTCAATATTAGAAAATCACAAAAAACATCAAAAAAGTCAGGATGGATGATCTAATCTGAATAATAATTTGAAACACTCTAAGTAAAAAGTGAATAAGTTGTATTTTTGATTAATCAATTATCATTTCTTTGGAGTAACTCAATGATGTAAATGAACTAGAGAAACAAGGAAGAAGAATGATATTTTTATTGTCTGTGGTCTATAAGTTAATCATATGAATGTATGAATTTTCGAGGGATGTGCTATGCAAATGTATCACCGATGACATTCAGAATTCACACATTTGTATGATTAATCACTACCTATTTACGCAATGAGTGCTCAGGTCATCTCGGTTCAATTATACATAGATGCTTGTGTTCACTTGCAATATCAAAAAAAAAAATCATGAATGTAGTACTCAGGTCGTCATTGGTCTAACACATACCATTAATTCTTGTACTCACTTTCAACATCCAAATAAAATCTCTATGATGATACCAAACACAAAGTTCTATTAAAATGACAATGGTTTGCATATAGTTGCATGTTAAAATTAGACTGCATTCATCATAAATTCATTATCTGCAGAGTCTTTATTGCATAGGGGATTCCAATTAATGATTATATTTTCTACAAATATGACTGAGTATACTTGACATAAATCAAAATCATCAAAAACATGTAGAAGTCATCATCTCATCATTAATTTTTCCTCATTTCATCATTCATGCATTTTACATCAAATAAATTATTCATTTAATCATACCATTATTTTTCACATCAATCATAAATAAATACATCATGTTCATTTTACCATAAACATTCATTACATTATCATCCATCAACATCATATGCATTTGATCAATTTTTAAACCCATACATCATTTGTCATCCATAAATTGTGTCACAAAAATTTCATCATCCATCCATTATCATTCATCATAAGATCATCATTTTATTATCATTATCACATTTAAAACAAAATTTTCATCATCCATCCATTATCATTCATCATACATCATCATTTTTTTATCATCATCACATTTAAAATAAAATGCATTCATCATTTAAAACATCATCATTTATTATTATTATCATCAACATAAAATAAATACAGGTCATATCATTATTATTCATACATCATAGATCATCATTTATAAATTCATACATTACATCATACATCCAAATATCATATAATCTGCATATTCATTTCCATCATTTTTATCATCATCACATTTAAAATAAAATGAATTTATCATAGCATCATTACATTGAAATAAAAGCATTCATATAGAACATCATAAAGAAACATCATCACATAATAAATACATCCATCACATACAAATCATAAATCATAATGAGATCAAATCAACTACATCTCATATATATATCATCAATGTCAAGTATCCAATGAAGTTTGAAATAAAGATACATCATCCAAAAATGAGCTAACTCAAAGTATACATCATATCTCAAAAAGAATATCTCGAAATCACAATAGCATCTATGATCTGCTACTGCCAGAATGTGTGGGTCCAATGGGACCAGTACCACCACCACCCCTAGAAGGACCAGGATCTCTGGGATCTCCTCGAGGAGGCTGTGACACACCCTCACTAACTGTCTGAGTGTGAGTCCGACCGGATCTCGATGGGGCATAACTGACTCTGTGATCAGTAGGCACTACATCATGGTATCTACCCCTATAGAACTCTGCCTCTTGGTGAGCTTGAAGAACCTCTCTCATATACTCTACCATGGAGGTGCCGTCGGCTACTCTCTGGAGTGTCTCGGTCATCTCTTGTGCCCTCTAAGCATTTTTTTGGGCACTGTCTCGCTCGGCTATCAAGGTGGCAACCTGAGTCTAAACAATGACCAACTGTCCCTGTACCTGCACTAGTGCCTGTGCATGGGCCTGAGCCTGGGTCTGCATCTAAGTCTGCGTCTGAACCAGCAAACCCTGGGCTTGTACCAACTGTCCCTACAGCATCTGTACCTATGTCTGAAGACTTGCAATCTATCTCTGGTAATCAAATGATGGTACTGCCACTGCTCACCTCTTGCGAGGCCTACTAGATGAAGAACCAACACTGATTGGTCCAACCCCTCTGCCACTTCCACTGCCACCATCACTGTCATCCCCACTGCTGCTATCATCATTGCCACTCTTAGTACTACTACCTGGTGGAGTATCACCCCCACTATCCTCTGAACCCTTGATAGCATCCTCCTCAACGGGTAACGGTATTGGCTCATCTGGAATAGTGATGCGAGGATGTGGATTCAATGCCAAAAATGTAGCATACTCCTCTATCATAGGTGCCTTGGCAATATCCTTGCGCATATCCTAAGAAGATGGCTGCAAAGCCCTATATATCTCTACTATGGTCTCATATGATAGGCATCTCCCCCAATTAGGTACATCAATCCATCATCGGGCATAGTGAGATACTCCCTATGGCATACACTGAACAATGCCATACTGTCTGTACACCCTCCATAACAAAAATCTCTCCAAGACAAAAGGTGTCCTGAAAATTAGGTACATTGAATCACAAAGGTAACCAAGCATGGTGTCATCCTCATCCCTCAAGCAATGGAAAAATGCTCTCACGACCACACTTGTAACAGGTTCATCCCTACTAATAAACTATGTGGCCCCAAATACACCACTGAATGAAGGTCATGGTAGAGATGTGCTAGCATACACATCCCCCATGCATATCTCGTACCATGTACAACCATGCTCTCTAGAATCTGGCCCCAACCCATAGAGAATCCCTTTGACCTACGATCAGGGCAAAGGAAACCTCCAATGAATCCAACAAGCACTTCTAGTAGTGAAGTGTATGCATCAGCAATCGTCCTCCATCGGACACTCGGACCTAGATTATGTTGATCCTAAAACACTCTACGAAGAGCATCTCTCCCACCAACCTCATGAGAATCATAAACCACAATCTCACCCATGAATGCAATGCATAGAATCCTCCACACATCCTTGGGTGTGTCCATCATCTCACCAGTAGGTAAATGAAAGGTGTTATGGTCGTTGTAGCACATCTCAGCCAAAGCAGTAAGGAGACCTCGATTAATCCTAATCTAGGGCATGTCAAGTAAACTCGTAAGGCCACATCGACCTATGACCTGAATCTCATCTGGTGTTAGATGAGGAATCAAATCGGTGGTCCAAGGAAACTACTCTTGCATTTGGAGATTACCGAGATGCTCCTATCATTATATCACAATGAAAAATCTGCAATCAGTGCACTATGTCAAGAAATCAAAAGTCATTCTACTATCAAGTCTAATCAAACTTTGGTATGAATTTTTTGATCAAAATTCAGGAACAAACATCAACAAACCTCACCAATCATGAGGTTCATCAAACATTATCTAATCCCACCTATCATGAGGTTTATCAGATACTGAATCATTTCCTCGCCTAACATGAGGATCATCACAAATAGGATTTATTCTCACCTATCATGAGAGTAAGTCTTACTTAAATCAAATAGAATCCAACATCAAGAATTTGGATTATCAATCATACCAATCCGAAGAATGGGCATGATCAGAATTGACAAAATCAAAGTTAACTAAGTCAAAAACCATAATTCTGACATGGATGCACTAAAATAGGCATCCAAAGTGCTAAATCTCAAAAGTGCTACTTTATCAATCAGATGCACTAAACTAGGCACCTGAAGCACCACTTTAACCAAAGCATTGTTTTACCGCATCGATGTGCTAAAATAGTCCATTAAAGTGCCACTTTACAAGAAGCGCTACAACAAACCATAGATGTGCTAATTTACCAAATTAGAGTGCTAGAACATTCTAGGCGCTAAAATCCAGCATCAATGTGCTAATTCTAACTACCTAAGTGCTAAAATTTTGAAAGCACTACACTATCCTACGAAAGTGCTAGAGAAAATAACGCAAGTGCTAAATCTCAAAGCCCTAATACAGTTGATGGAAGCACTAGATCAGAGTGTAAAGTGCTACAACGTGACTTGGATGCGCTAAACTAGACAAAAAAAATCCAAAACATTTAAAATGCATTAAAAAAAAAGGTGCAAAAAATGAGGTGGATTTCGGGTACATACCAGAGGTCTGTACATGGCCAGTTGCTGGTGACGTCGCAGTGCTCAAAATGGTGAGTGTGGTAAGGG